>CAUYQU010057826.1:0-27025 GCA_963574635.1 Cheracebus regulus
GCAGGCCTGGTGGTGATGTAATCTCTGAGTACTTGTTTGTTTGCAAAAAATTTTATTTTTCCTTCACTTATGAAGCTTAGTTTGGCCGGATATGAAATTCTAGGTTGAAAGTTCTTTTCTTTAAGGATGTTGAATGTTGGCTGAATTTTTTACACAATTTCAGTAGACTCCCATACCCTGGGCTTTCTAGTAGATAGACAGATAGATAGATGGATAGATAGGTAGATAGACAGATAAATAGACAGGTATATACATGCATGCATACATACATAGATAGATTTTGTAGTAGATTTTATATATATATTATATAAAATCTACACACACACAGATATATTTTTGCTTTTGCTTGTCTACCATACTCATTTCTCAGTTCCTGTTTTTTTTTTTTTTAATTTTTGTTTATAAAACAAAAATGCCTTGTACTGAGCGGGTGCTTAAGCATTTTAGACGTTGAGAAAATAATAAATAATTTAAAAAATATATATTTTACTTTTATGTGTGTCTGAAAATCCATGCTAGTGCTACATTCACCCCTCAAAAAATCTTACACGATTAAAACCTCATATGGCAACATATTTAAAATTGTGCCTTTCTCCCATCTGATACACATTTATACAACTTGCCCTTAAGGTTCGCACTTGAACTGAATGTCACCGAATATATTTGGGCTTAGAATTCAGGTCTCCTTGGTGTTACTGTCAACTTTACCCACTTTCTCTCATTTATCAAATCTTATTCTTCATATCTTTTTCTAATATTTTTAACCTCTCTGGAGTAACATAATTTTTGTCTTCCTATACTATTCCTTCATTTTCAGCCCAATTTCCACTTCAGAATCATAGTACCAGGCTTTAGATTTAGTCACCATAGCAGTGATACTGTGTTCTGTTTCCATGTGCTTGCTATATAAGCAGAATGTTAGAAAATTCCTTCACCTAAAGGAAATTTATGATTATTATACTTAGCAGAAAATTTAAAAATAATTATAAGCACTGAGTTTTAAAAATTCCTCAAATATGCTTTTTATATCCTCCATGAGTTTATTAAAAGGTATTTAATCTGAGAATTGCAAGTTCTTCTCTCTAGTCCGTGCCCCTTTGAACTCTTTAGTTGCAAAGATGTGTGCACTGCAGGGGAGTGAGTTTATGAAAGTAGAACATGACTTTTGAAAATATAAGCATAGAATCTTCAGTATTAACTCATTACTAGCATATACATTGGCAAAAAGGATGGCATTAGAAAAATCATTTTGGCTGAAAGTGTAATTAAACATGCTTATTTCTATGCAAAATGTTCATTCATCCCTTCAACAGAGATATTACAATTTATTTCTAAAAGATGGATAAACATAATTTTGGAGGTTAAAATTAATTTTATGTTCATAAACGAATATAAACACATGCGTTTTCTTTTATCTGTTAGACACTTAGTGGTGTTTAAAAAACGTCAAGATATTGCACATCCTCAAAACTGTATATTATGACTGCTAGAGTAGTAGAATAACATCAGTACACACTATCTACATTAGTATTATTTATGAGAATTAGCCAAAAATATTCAAATTTCCACATTTTTATTTTGATATTATACTCGGAAAAAGTTCACTTTTCCATTTAAAAACCCCAGCTTAACCTTGAGGCTTCTGCCATGTCTCTGGAACCCACCAGTGAATCTTCCATGCATTCACAGCTGCAGGAGAACCTCCATGTCTGTGTAATTTTCCGGGGCTTAAAAATGCAAATAAATAGGTATATATCATCCCTGATGGCTACCTCAGGAGTCTCTATAAAAGAGGTAACCACAAGAGTTAAAGATCAAAATTGTATCCAAAGACTCAGAGTTAAAGAATTGAATGTATCTAACTGTTCCTTCTTTGAAGTTGATATACAATTGTTGCATCAATGAAAGAATATTGGCAAAATTATTCATCTTCTTATTTTCAAATATTGATAATGAATTATCTTTTCTAGAACTATTTTTTGCTCCCAAAAGTAAAAAAAAAAAAAACAATAACAACAAAAAAAAATTGAAGTCAAGGACGTTTCTCTTTCTCTGACTCCCTTGTATATTCTCTAGAGACATGTGAAGTAAGTATTTATCTTACTGTATAAACCCAACTTTCGTTATAGTTTACCTTCAGTATTCAGGTAATAAAAATACATTGAAAAATAGAATGCAAGACACATTTAGCAGTGTAAAATGATGTCTATGTTGTGAATAAGGAAAATCCTAATATTTCCAGTTTGGAATGATTGTTTTGAAATAAATCAACAATTACTCTTCAGCTAACCCAGGAATTACTGACAAGAGGAGAGTTCGATGTTGTGAGAGAGGAGAGAGTTTAGTATTTGGGGACCAGAGAAAGTGTCAAAAGAATAAAATTACTGGAAGTTCAGAGCAGTCAATCTTGTTGAGAGAATTAAAATGAAACTCTAGTAAATTAGTGACTACCTCTAATAAAAACTTTGCTGATTTTGTACTTCTCAAGAATGAAGACAAGTAAATAAAAACTGTTCAAAAAGATTCTGGTATTATAAAAGTGATGGAAAGATAAAAGTTTTAAGAAAACACATGCTCAATATTGCACAATAATGATCTTGTTTTCATTAGATTCACTTAAATTATAATTGATATTTATTAAATTTACAAATTTGTTTCTTTTGCCAGGGACTTTTGGAAATATTCATTCTTGTTTCCATTTATTTTTTGGACAACTTATTGATATATTTGTAGTATAAAAGTATCTGAAGCTTGCATTTAGTAAAGGAAGTTCCCTTGAATACAAAAATTATCCCCAAATGTAAGCAATGTAAGTATTTGTCAATCATAGGGATTGCTGAACATACAAACTTTGATTGGCTTCAAGACTTCTCAGATCCGCATATACATAAAAGGCAATTTTGAAAACATAGGCAAAACAAAAATAATAATCTCAGGTGAGAAATAGAAAAAGCAATGATTAGATTGTGTGCAAAACCATGAATAGTAAAGCTGAGACAAACTAACCCAGGCACTTGCACATTTTGTACCTTTTTGTGGGGAAGCTTTATGCTCTCTTGTTATACATGGTTTCACCCATATAGTAGTTTAGAGAGTTTGGTCAGTCTTTAGTTGACATATTTCAAGTTTTTCTTTAAAAAAAAAAAGGAATTTTTTTGCTCTCAGTTCCAGTTTGAAAATTCTGAGCTATTATTTTGAATATCTCAGCTTGATTCTCATGTGCACCCTTAAACCAAGCACTGTGGCCAATGAGATGGGGTCAGCCAATGCTTATGAGTACTGTATAATAAATGAGAGTAGAGAGAGCAATGGTGTCTACTGAAAGGTTTTCTGAAGAGTAGAGGTTATGAGGATAGCCATCTTGCTGAAATCCTTGTAAGCCAGGCAGCTTCTCCATTTTATTCCTATTACTCAGTGTGTGTGTTTTTTTTCTTCCCTTACCAGATACAGGTTCTAGAATTTAGAGTATTATTGTCTCCTGTAGCTGCTATTTTCTTTGAACGTTTGCCATTTCCTAGCTCATTTAAATCTACATTTAATCTTCTGGCACTTGATAATCTTAAAATAAGTCTTTTTGTATTAGGCATTTTTTACTTGTGATTTGAATAGATAAGAATTAAACTATTAGCTCCATCAGAAGACAGTCATGAGTATTTTTTATGGCTGATTGTAGATGCTTAATAAATACTGAAGTGAAGAGAAGCTGAAGAGGGGATCATAGTAACACTTGGGGAAGCTATAGATTAGAAAAACTATAGATTATGTAAGTAATGGTCAATTAACAAAGAAAGAAATGTGAAGTCATAATCATTTTTTTAATCTTTCATTAGTGCTTCTAAACTACCATTTAGCATCAAATATCTGAAGGATAGGGCATATTCTGATCCATACTGGCAAGTTTGTACCTCTCCATGGCAGCACTTGAGAGTGGGAGGTGAAAGACATCCACGTTTGTCAGAGCCTTCTGGAGGGAGCTTGAGAAGAATATCTGAAAATTTTCCTCCCCACAAATAACTCTAAGATAATTCCTTTTCACTCTGGAAAAACATTTCCCATCGGCTTTAAATCTGGATCAATGAGAATCTTGACTTTATTAGATTTGGCTGTTACTTGTCATGAAGTACAAAAGATGAAACTCAATAAACATAATTTGTTGAAGTCAGAAACTTGGGTGTCACTCTTGATTCCTCATTTATCCTCATCTCACCCCCACGTCATAGTCAGGAACTAACCAAGTCGGGCTCAGTGCCACCTCCTAACTGCTGTGTTCATGGGCACAGCTCTTTATTCCTACTGACACCACCCTTAAGGCTGCTATTAGCTCTTGCCTAAGAAGTAGACCACCCCATCCACTGTCACCACAGCTTCAGACTTGGCCACTCCATTTACTGCTGCCGGAGTGATCTTTCTGAAACCCACATCCAGCCATCTCATCCCCTAATTAAGGCCATACAAAGAAGCTTTCCATCACTCTCAGAATAGGTTCGGCATCTTCAAATGGCTTTGTGTTTCTCTTCCTATTCTGGCTCCGTTTTATCCTTCACTTCCTTTGTTCCCAGTTCCATTTCTCACATGTTGTATTCCAGTCACACTGAACTCCTTCCAGGTTCAAGAAAACACTTTCTCCTGTCAAACATTTTGCTCAAGCTGTCTCCTCTTCCTAAAACCGTCTGTCCTCTATCTTTCACCAGGCAAACCTCTACTCATTTTGTTTTTTCAGTTCTCAACTTGAGGTCATTTTCTCTGAAAAGTATCAGATCTCTAGGTCTGGGTCAACTGCCCCTTATATGTGTATTTCTCATTTGTAGTATTAATCACTCTATATTTTTATTACCCATTTATATTTTCTCCTTCACTAGATTGTAATGTTAATCAGCATACCCACTGTCCTATTGTTTATTTTACACCATTTATTTCAAGCACATCACTGAGCTTTTAACATTCCCCCAAACTTATCTTTTCTGTACATTTTCTCACAATCAGAGAAAAAGTACCTGACTCATTCAAAAGTCTACTACTTCAAGATAAGGGAGTAAAACATTTTACCTATCTTATTGTGGGAGGAAATATTTACAGCCATCACACCACAGTCCATATTGAAATTGATCCTCAAAGATGAGTGGGCGTTTGCATGACACTGTTAGTTGGAAGGCAGAGGAGTTAAACTCTGAATCTAGACAGTTGAATCTTCACACTACAGCAATGAACAGGTGAGTTTGCCAACTCAGATTTTCTGACTATGATTACCTCATCCCATGAGGAAATGCCCAGAAATGATAGTTTAAAGATGTCTTCTAAGCTCAATGATGTGTTTGAAATTAGAGCTGTCAAAATGAATAATAGCCATGTAGCCAATATGCTCACAACCAGGTAATATTGGTAATTGAGAAAAGTCTTATGAGTGAAGTATGCTAACATTTAATCTGGCCATCAACAACTCTTTTGCAACCCACTCTCAATGAATCCTCTAAGCAAGTGATGTGTTGGACATCAAAGACTGAAATTAAACAAAGTTGATTTTTTCCATTCAGTAGTGTTCCACTTGGTGCCTGATACCTCTGACCAAAGCTTCTGATCACAATATATGCACCTTGTTGTCTAGTGTTATCCTGAAGTTCCCTGTTGTCCTTGCCAAGAATGACTCTGAATTCCACACATACTTCCTACACTAATTTGTGGGACTTGCATGAAGCATGGCCTTCCTCAGCCTTTTCAGTCCAATTTTTCACAATTTATAATCGCGTGCTGGGTGCTGCCAATGTGCTAGATAGTTCCCAGAAGGAAAAAGTGATGTCTAATTCTGTCTAAAATACTGAGAAACATTAGATGTTGACAACAGGTGTGGCTCCCACCTAAGGAGTGGTGTGATAAAGGTGTTTGAGTTTGTAAATAAGCAAAGCACATAGTTCAAGTTGGGAATTTATATGTTTAATATTGGATCTAAAAATACTAACACAAAGCTTTATTTTTTAACTTTATATAGGCAAAAAAATTCAGCTAATTACCCATACTAATTAACGTTCAATGTAAATTTTACATCTTATAAATATTTCCTGTGTCTATTTGCAGTGACCAGGAGAATGTATTGTCAAGTAATTTCATGTTATTGTTATAAAAGGTAACAATTGCAAAAATGATTTTTGACATCTGTTTCCATTAATACACTTCTAACTATTCCCAGGTCCGTTGAAATCACAATAATAAATGAAATGAACATTTAGTTGCTGTCATTAATTCTCCATCTCACAAAAAGTAGCTGTCTACCTTCTAAATTATCTGTGCTTCTTGTGTAGTGAATGGAAGAAAATTACTAACCTGGAGTCCTCTCAAAGAAAACTTTCCATTATATACAAGCATATAAAAGCTCCTAGGGCTTAAAATAGTACCAAAGTAAAATTGAACAGTCTAAGAACATTTAGATTTCCAGAATCAGGTACAGGTAAGCAAATAGCTTCATCAAGGTTTAGTAGTCCCAATAATTTGTCTGTTGGTATGTGCCCTAACATTAATATTTTATTTACCTCTTAGGAAAAATGTATCTTTCCAAATAAATATAGTAGGTAACTTGGCTTATATAGAATAATTATGATAGCATAGTAATACTGATGAGGGGTTGGAGCATGGACGTATTTAGTATTTATTATGTCACTAGAAACATGACACAGTATAATAATTACAAAGAACTAAGAAATGTCCTTGTCAGTAGTACCAACATCAATATCAATCATTCCCTGCTCATTAAAGTAATAACCAAGGTAAATTATAATTTTCTTTTGGATTTTTAAAGAAAACATTGATGGATAAAGAGAATAATACATCAAAATAACAAATTTATAATCCAGAATATTCTACAAGTACACATATAACAATTATAAGAAGAATGTAAAAAATCATGTAAAGAGACACATGAAAATAATAGGTCTTCCAATAAAAGAAAAAATCTTTTCAGTTGGCAAGCAGAGGGATTATAAAACATTCCTCCCTGGCTGGTTTGTGATAACATAAATATCCTACATATTTTAAGAAGTGGAAATGAAAATAACAATGGGATCAATGCAGACTAAACAAAGGAAGCAGCTTGGGAAAAGACAGAGTGTGGGGCACTGTAGGGCTTAGGAAACGGTATGTTATCAGTTTTGCTGATATAAAGAATATGGTGGGAAATAACGGGAGAAAGGGTAGAAAAGTTGAGTACAATATTCCTTGCTGGTTCACCAGTCTCATAGGATGTTCTCAGCATAGTAACAATACTGTTGACATCGTATACTTTTTCTCCTTAAATTGTCACTTTGTAAGCGGAAGTTTTCTTTTTTAAAAAAATAAAGTGTCAGACACATATTAGCAATCACTGAGAAAATAGGATACATGTTAAACTTAATTTATTAAACATTTTAATGTTTTTGGTCATAAACTAAAGATATATGTTATATATATGTGAATATATAGATATAAAACTAGGAATATATATATTTAGAGATAAATATATATAACATATATATAATAAATATACAGAAAATAAGAATCCTTAGTTTTGTAATCTAAGTATATATTATGTGTGTGTGTATGTGCATGCATGCATTTTTAGACTATAGAAGAAGATAAATGTGGGTTTTTGCGTTTAAATTGAAATGTAAAATTCCTGTCCTTAATGTTTAAACATTTTCAACCATAAAATAAAGTAACAACAATTTATTTTTTCATAATGAAAGGACTAATTAAAATGAATGTGTGAGATGTATCATAGTGATTATTCAGTTTTTGGAAAGATATCAATAATACTGTATATGACTTCTATTTAATTCAATCTAGGAGGTACAGATCAGAATTTTGCAGATAGAACATATTAAACAGATGTATTGTCTTCCAGGTGTAAGGTTTACAGAAGAAAAGATTATTTCCAATCTCATTTCACTTGTAATTGAACAATTCCCTGTGAAGATAAATTTTCACTAAATTGCATCATGACATTTCATGGCTTGTTTCCTTTAATGCTGTCTCAAGAAAGTGTATCAAATATTTTGTTTTATTCTTCTCTGGGAAGCCAAGATTTTATGCCAAATTTCAGTAGGTTAGAAATATCAAGAACAAAATTAATCCCAAATTAAATAAAATCGCCTGGTATAATGCTTGTTTCAAACAGTTGATAAAATAGCATTTAACACACAAATCCTTATAAACTACACACCACCATCTATGCATGTTTCCAGTATGACAGAATGTGGTCAAAGTGAGAATACACAGGCAGACATAATCCAAGAATTACATTTTATCAAGTTTTATGGAAATACGAATTTTATAATTTTCTCTGGTGTAACCTATTTCAGTTGTAAACTGTAAGTTTCATCAACACTTTCACTTTATGTCCAATCTAATGTAATTATCCTCTCTGGTGATGTCAAGAGAATATAGATGAGATAAAAGTTTGCTATTGTCATTTCTGTTATACTGCATACTGAATACCTTACTAAAAAAGAGGAATGCTTGTTTTATTTGCTTGGGTCTCTGTATATGTATGTGTTTGTTTCTGACAATTCAGCAAGATCGAAGAGTGTAAACATTTCTATTAATACTTAATCTTTCTAGGATAAAAATTTACCAATCAAATATCCCAAAGCTCATAATATTAGACATTGAATAAATAATGGTTAATTGGCATTAGCTCAAATCTCCCTGCACTGCTTTGCTCTACCAGTTTCTGTCCACATCTTCCATTACTTTACTCAAGCAACTCAGTGTTTTCTAGTTTCCAAATATTTTCATCAAAACCCCTTTGAAATTTTTACTTAGGTTAATTAAGATTCTTTCAAGATTCCATCTTATACAAACATGAAGTTTCTTTGTCTACTATCACATAAAAATAAATTTGCTTCTTTTCATATATATATAAATTATTTTATTCTTCACAAGTTAAAAAATATTTTCACTTTAGTCATGTCACTCACAGTTCTCTCTACAAGACTGCCTTTCTGTAGATTACAGGGGTCAAGTCCTAAACTCACTCTGTATAGCATCTAACATTGATAGAAGCACATACATACTTCATAAATGTGTGATGCTGATGGCAACAGCTGTCAGCAAGGGCTGCTGTTTTAATAATTCAGAAAACCAGAAAAAGCTGGAAAGCCTGGCAGTTAATGGGAAAGAGACTGCATATATTTTTTATGGATCCCAAGTGAAGGAATCATTAGCATACTAAGCTTATAAAAGTCAGGACCTATACCCATAACAAGGTAATGACCTAGCAGCATAAATACAGAAAGAATTTTCTTAGGTTGATTTTATAAGTATTAAAAGAGCCTTCTCTGAGATGTTAGATTTTTCTATGTTATTAGTGCGATTGTGTGGTTTGGGTAACAAAGACCTGAAAAGTGACAAAAAATCTATTAATTTTTTTTTTTGTAAATATGCCACTGAAATCTGAAAGTGCCTGTTAAATTTAAAAGACGTTTTTTAAAAAGTTTAATTCCTTAATCCAGCTTGAATTTATCATTTTCCCTATTTGAATGATTTTATTAGTTATTTGCTAACTTTTTGTATTAAAAAAAGGACAGAAAACAATCTTTTTTTCTTTTCTTACTTCTACTACTGCCCCTCTCTCCCATTCTTCCTTTCTCCCTTACTTCCTCCCTCCCTTCCTTTCTCCATTAAAAATTATATTTAAAATAGTATGTTCATTGTGGCATCGTTTACAATAGCAAAGACCTGGAACCAACCCAAATGCCCATTGATGATAGACTGGACAGGGAAAATGTGGCACATGTATACCACGGAATACTGTGCAGCCATCAAAAACGATGAGTTTGTGTCCTTTGTAGGGTCGTGGATGAATCTGGAAACCATCATTCTCAGCAAACTGACACAAGAACAGAAAATCAAACACCGCATGTTCTCGCTCACAGGTGGGTGTTGAACAGTGAGAACACATGGACACAGGGAGGGGAGAATCACACACTGAGGTCTGTTGGAGGAGACTAGAGGAGGGACAGCAGGGGTCTGGGAGGTTGGGGAGGGAGAACATGGGGATAAATGCCAGATATAGGTGACAGAGGGATGGAGGCAGCAAACCACATCACCGTGTATGTACCTATGCAACAATCCTGCATGGTCTGCACATGTACCCCAGAATCTAAAGTGCAATAATATGTTTAAAATGTTTTAAACTTCTTTGATGTATTGTGGCAATTTTCAAACTTTTCTTATAAATGTTTTTACTTAGCAATTGACACAAATGCTAAACAATAAACCAACAGGCTGTGGCATACAACAATAAGTTTTTGGTTTTTGCACGTGATTGTAGGGAGTCACCTTCCTAGTTCTCCTCAAGGTATGGAGTCTGCATTCATTACAGATGGCTCTGGCCTGAGGCTTGGGTTCAAGATCACTTTACATATTTTCATTCTGGGACTTAGCATAGCAGCTACCTCAGAAAAGTTTTTCTCATAATAAATTGCCTGAACTTATGAGTTAACCCAGACATCTTGAGTGTATGTAATCCTCTACTTGTGCCCTACCCACTTACGTTCTATTGGTCAAAGCAAGTGTAGAGGATCAAGACCAATATCAATGGATGGAGAAGTATACTCCTCCTGCAGTGGGAGAAGGAAGGGGTAACTTATTTCACCACACCCAGACTATTTCAAAGCAGAATGGTCTTTCTCCACACACAAAAAAATCATATTGAACATAAGATTTTTTATCTCATAAAATAACCTGATAACTGGATTATAAAAAATACTTTATTAGTATTTCTTAATAAATTCAGTATTAACATCTATTTATATAATGCTAATGAAAATATGACAATAGTGTTAATGAATACTACTATTTGAAACTGAGGAGCCTGGATCATAGTTGCATATTATTGAGAAAAAAATCTGATTCAGAATGTGTAAATGTAAAATATGATCACATGTCAATTCAGAATTAAAAGAGAAAAAGAAAAAAACTGAACCTAGGGCCACACTCCAATATTCACTACAAGAAGCCTACATTGATTGTGCTCAGTGATAAGAAAGAAGCTTTATTCTAAGAGCTGAAACATTAAAAAAATAAAAGTAATTTATGAACGTGTTCTGTTTCTGTTTTAAAATATTTAACATATAAAATTTAAAAAGTCAAATTTGTAAATATCTAGCACTGAGAGATTTTTTAGTGAAATCTTGGGTTTCATGCAATGAAAGGTGAGAATTTTATTCTTTAATTTCAAATAGTACTGGGAAAGATATTTAGAAGCTGAAATTTTAAATGAACATTTCAATTTCATTATGAAATTCCTGGCTTTTCAAAAAACTATTATATGAGAGAGAGAGAGACAGAAGGAGATAACATGAATAAATTTGAGTTCTTTAGTGATATCCCAAAACAGACAACCTTGAAGTTAGGATTATTTGGCTTCTACAGACTAAATATTGTTTTTTCCATGTCATCTGAACCTACCTTATTCATCTGATAAGAAGATGTTTATTTACGATGATAATAGAACCAGATATTTAAAAGTATGACTGCCTATGAAACAGTGGTGATGTGTTAGCCACAGTCATAAGTAGTTAAAGAAGATCTCTCGTCCAGTCATGTAACATGTCTTGAAACATAGAAACAATCTTTTATTAGTGTGTGGTCATTAAACTAATATCGGATGTCATTTTTGCTTGATAAAACTCTGACAAACTAAAATTGTGTGCAGGGGCTAAAAGATAGCCATCCTTTTAGAAATAACTAATACAATGAGTAGATTTTATTTTTTTAAATGCTCATCTTTGATATTCCTAGTAAAATTTTTTCTTTAAGAAAATTTCCATTTTACAGATATTTCCATGTTTAAGTTCAAGGGTAAGTCCGCTTTGTCTTAACTTTTCATTGGAAAATCATCATTACGTAGATTTAAAAATACACATATATACGCAGTTTATTATAGTTGGCATAAATTGTTAAATAAAGCAAACTGCACAAGAATTCTTAAAATATAACTTCAAATTATATGTTGAAAGAAATACAATCACTAAAAATAGTTATTAATATATTTGCTTTGCAGAGCCTACTTCTCACTCAACTTTATTAGACTTTTCTAAGTTTTGGTATTGAGGAGTGCCATTAAGCCAAATTAAAGCAAGGAAATATGTCATTGATGCAACTGCCTTCTTCCATGGAGATGCACTTCTTCTCAGATCCATCAAGTATCATAAATATGAAAGGTTATGATACAACAGCATTAACTAAATAAATATTATTGAGTGGATACTTTTAGGAGTGAGGCACAGAAGAACAATGATGAATAAGATACTATTCATGTTTTCAAGGCACTTACTATTGAATTAAGAAATCACATGAACTGTTGTACAAAGCAGTCAGTGTTATATCACGGAAGTGTCATATCTGTGAGAGCATAGAGGATAATATTAGATAAATTATGCAACTTTAAGGAACACAGAATATGATTAGAGTGAATAATGAAATGTTAGCTATTATCTTTCAGAGGCAAAATTTATTCTTCATGCCTCCAAAAAATAGAGAAATACCAGAAAGTCTTAGTTTCTAATGGATTCATGTTCTCTATGTCAGTTACTTATCTCTATTGACACCAGGTCTTATCCATTTCCCACAGGAGACAGAAAGTATAATTATATAGATATGTTATATTAGTGTAACTAACTGCTTTCACTCCACTCTTAGCAAAATATGGTAGCCTAGTTACCTAACCAACTATGATAACATTCTCTTATACACAAAATAACGGTATTGTTATAAATTAATATTTACTAAGCTATGGTTCATAAAGTAAATGTTATATTTAAAAGGGGGAAGAATATTCTAGGCAATAATATTGACCACAGAGTCAGTGTGACCTCTAACTAGAAACAACCAGAAATGCAAACAGAATAAGACAAAAATCTTAGAAATGAAAATAAAATTAACAACCCTACTCTTCTGTCCAGCTCCACTATTTCCTCTACCTATCCCTGCTACAATTGTCTTATCTTGTGTCTTACTGAGCTTCTTCCTGCTTATTCTGCTCAGCTATGGCAGCCTTATTACTGTCAAGGCTGCTGTGAACATTTGAACATTCCAGCCAGACTCCACTCTGAAGAGCTTTTCAAGGGCTATGCTTTAATGGATAAACTGTTCCCCAAAATATGGGCATGGCAATTCACCTGCCTCTATTTGGTCTCTGCTCAAATGTCACCTTTTTAATTAGATCTATCATGGTGAGCACACGTTACTAAAATGACAACATTCCCAGTGAATTTTTTATAACAATTATCACCTTTCAGCATGGTTGATAATTCACTTGTTTGCTAAGATTATTCCTTATTTCATGTCTTCCTGGACTATAAAGTAGAACTATAGTATAGCCATGGGGGAAGCATCTTTATTTATTGCTCTTCTGGTGGTGGTCATAGTTAATTGATATACTCTAAGTGTGCAGTACATAGAGTAGACTCTCTAAATATTTATTAAATGAATATATGATTAGTAAATGAATGAATGATTATTTAATATATACTGTTGAACTATTAAGAAAAGAAAGGACACCATTTGGTGCTAAAATTACACAACTTGTTAGAAACTAGAGATGGAGAATTTGTGCTGAAGGTCTGGCTTCATGGTGGGAGTGAGAAGAAATCATGTTCTTAACAAAGACACTTTTCTTAAGAGCTCTGTGAGGTCAGAAGATTCTCAAATATGGAAATTCTCAAAATATGGAAAACTGGACTGAGACTTTTACATAAAGCAAATGTGGATCAGAATATATGAAAGAAAGTAAAAGTAGCTATCTAGGAATTTGAAAAAAATAAACCAAGGAGACAGTCTTTACAGTTGTATTAGTATGCCTGGTCTGCTTTAACAAAATACTATGGATTCTCTGCCTTCCTTAGAAGAAACACATTTTCCCACAGTTCAGGAAGCTGGAAGTTGGGAATCAGGGTGTGAGCATGGTTGGATCCTGGTGAGGGCTCTCTTCCAGTCTTGCAGAGGGCTGCCATCTTCCTGTGTCTTCATGTAGCAGAGAAGAGAGAGCAAGCTTTCTGATATTTTTTCTTACAGACATACTAATTTCATAAGACCAGGGCCATACCCTCACTATCTCATCTAACACAGATTTTAGTTCCCAAATACCTTATCTCCAAATAAGTTAGCGCTTCAACACATGAATTTGGCGGGATGTGGGGGGTAAGGAGACAAAAATGTTAAGTCCATGGCATCAGCAGTCACAGAGATACTTATTTTTTTTTTTTGTTGTTAATCTATCAAAAATGAACTCCTAAAGTATTTCAACACACTAATTTCTTTGTTAATCCATTAATTCCAAATTGTGTGCTTCTTGTATGTGTGATGTTGCTTTTTATTGATACCGTTGATGTGGTAAGTGGTTTGTTTGCTCATGTGCTCTGTGATCTGTTGTTCTTACCTCATGTCTCTTAAAAAGTCTCTGCAAGAATTCTTTGTCCTTGCTTTAATAATATTAAAGGTTGCTCTACCAGGGAATATCTGTATTTGTTCTATCGAAGTGCCGTTGTCATTGCCGTGTAATGATCTCTTCCCATTTCACTCTTGCTCTGGGATTTCTGCGGCTCCACAGTTGGAGAGGGTATGGGTTGCATTCCTGCATGAAGGTTGGCTGCTTATGTTTAATTTATCATATTGCAGATAATTTTCCCTCTATTCTGAGTGAAAATAGAAACAGGTAAATTTTCTCATTATTTCCCTTTGGAGTGTGGGTTTATTTTCTAGCACATACACCGTGGGTTTTGCTGTTAGGGAAGGGCCTACTGTATGTGGTGCCACTGATATAGTTTCTCATATAAAGTGGGTTGTAAGCCTTGTCAACTGTCCCATCAAGAAGCCTACTAAAGTGAAATCTCTAGGACACTGGAAATCTGTAGACAATCCCAGAGTCGTCAGTTTTAGTGCTTGTTAATTTCTCTGGGATTAGCCCAATGTTTGTCCTTTGATATTTTCTTATTTCTTGCTAACTCTGCTGAGTTTTCTTTCATATTCACATATGAAAAAACAAATCTTAGTTATAGGAAAATAATCTTAGTCATATATATTAATATATATGGATTTTTTCCAGGACATTCCATTGATCATATTTCTAGAAATTAAAGTTGTTTAATTAACTTTTTCCATTTATTCCACTAATTCCTGAAAGGTTTGACAACTAACAATGCCTCTCCTATTTCTTTCCTCAAGAAGAGAGAATTTCACAAATTTATCATGTTTACTATTTTTCAATGTCCTTGGGGATATATAGAATTTATACCTTCTGATATTAAAATATCATACTTAATTTTTAAAAAAATGTTTTTAAATGCGCATTTGTCCATATGTTTTCTCTCTGATTTTTGAGAATGAAGCATCCCGATTTTAGGCAAGAAGTTGAAGCTGAGTTTTATTGCTCTACCTCAGTTTTCCTCTGAGAATTGTGAATTATTGGAGATTAACAGCTCATTAATTTCTGAATTCTTGTAACTTTAGAAAGAAGAAGGAATGAAAAGAAAATTAATCTCTTAAAGGTAGAAAACTTTTTAAAACCCCTACCCTTTTGGCATGTTATAGCACACTTTCATTTACCCTTTCATAATTCCTTGCAATATTAAAACACATTTTTTCTAGAAAATCTCTTCTATCCATAGGTTTTCCATCTCAAAGTAGGGAGAAAGTAAGAGTGGAGAGAAGAAGGTAGAAAGTCGAGTATGGGGAATAAGACATGATATAGAGAAAACATCTTTTATTTCCTTCTCAAAATATAGGGAGCAATAAGAAAAGGGCCACATATGTGTGGTTTATGTTTAAGTTATGCCACATTAAAAATTCCTCTCTTTAGGAGGCAATAGTATGTATATAGCGATGCTAATATAAAACACTAATAATAAAAGATGAAATGAACACATTTTAATGTTTCAAGAGTGACATGTTAGATAAAAGTCCTTGATCTGTATGTAAGGAAATTTGATTCAAAGAAGTAATTGTAGAGATGAGCTTTTACTGCTAAAGTCTTACTCTCCTAATTAAGCAATATGTCATATTAACATCCCTGGATAGTAGGAATGCAAATTCCTACTGCATACTATTTACCTACATATCTGCTGTTCTCACTTCAAGAAGGCTAACTCTTATGTTTATATTACAGAAAACAAAGAAAGAAAAACCAAAGAAAAGTTTCTCAACAGAAAATGTTATCTTGATAAGGCTCTGTGTATCTAAATTGTAGAGAAACTGGGTTTCAGGCATTTTAGTGTCAGAGACATCGAAGCCACTGGACCAAGAAGGAGCAGGAACTACCAGATCAGAAATGAAGGAGTTAATGCTGGGTATGGAGCCATATTTAGTTCAGAAATAAGTCTAGTTGATGAAGACAATGAGTCTTAGAAAAATATTTCATAAAGTCTGTTTGTTTGGTTTTGTTTTTTTGAGACAGGGTCTTGCTCTGTTGCCCAGGCGGGAGTGCAATGGTGTGATCTCGGCTCACTGCTGCCTCTACTTCCTGGGCTCAAGCAATTCTCACTTCAGCCTCCCAAGTAGCTGGGACCTCAGGCATGTGCCACAATGGCTGGCTAATTTTTAAAATTTTTTTGTAGAGACAGAGTCTCACGATATTGCCCAGGCTGGTCTCGAACCCCTGGGCTCAGTTGATCCCTCTGCTTTGACCTTCCAAAATTCTAGGATTACAGGCATGAGCCAGCATGCCTGGGCTGAGCTTTGTAAATTCTGAGATTGCCCTCAGATCGAAAAGCAAGTCTTGAAATAAGTGCTTTAGGACTTTGAAAACAACCAGTGAAAGAATGTACTCTACACAAATCAAAAACAGGAGAGTTAATAACTTCTGGTTTATCAAAACCATGGATATTCAGAAAATTCTAATGATAATTCATTTACTAAAATTCTAATGAGTCTATTAAGCCTCAGACACTGTATTGAAAGCTGAGATAAATCAATAGTAAAGATATACACAATTCAGGCCCCTCCCAGAGCTTACAGTCAGTTGACAATTGTGTATATGAAACCAAAGCAATGGCAAGGAGCTTTTTATATGCTCATCGATCCTAGACAAGTGCAAGGAAAGGGCTGTTCTTACAACAGAATATGAGTCAGGAATGTGTAAGGGAAGAGAGGCCTGGCCCAGGACTGCCACCAAAGGACATGAGAGTTCCAACAATAGTACTCTGCTGCTTATTTCCTGACTTCCTGCGCAATGCACTAAATTATCAGGTCTAAGGGTTTGGATAGAGGATAACAGGTAAGTTTTACATTAAAGATGGTAGTTAAAATCTGGCATAACTGAGTTTGCTACTTGAGAAGTAGAGCTTGGAAATGTTTCATTAAATACAATACATAAATAAAGGTTTGTTTGTTTGTTTGTTTGTTTGTTTTTTACTGATACCTACCTCTTCAGAAGAAGAGTTATACTGCCACAAAACTGTTTGGGATGCTCTCAGATATGTAAGGTTGATTAATATTAAATGTGCAGGGAGATAGTTAATCAGCTAAGCTTTATTGATGCTGCCAACATGTGTTAGCTATAGACAATGCAGCTAGCACCAGGGCCAAGCAGGGGATTTTTAGAGAGGGATATTGGGTTTTGTAGGAGAGCATCCTACAAACAATCTTGGAATAAGGAGCTTCCAGGTTATGAAGTTGTTTTAAGGTACAACTCAACTCTGCAATGATAAAAACCCAAAGAGATACTTTAAATCTCAATCTATAGCTATAGAGTTCGTCCACTGGCACTTTTTATCTAGAACTTTCCTTTGGAAGCTCATTGTACCTACTATGTCTGCAGGAATGGCACACACACACACGTAAAACATATGTGTGTGTGTGTGTGTGTGTGTGTGTAATATGGAAATTTAAAAAATCTGTTTTACTGAAAAGACTTTAGTTTTGGGTAAATAAAGAGAGAATTATAAGATCAGTTCGAAACAAAGAGGTACCTGATATTATGGGAAACATCAAACAGTAAAAGGTAAGGCAGAAATAGATTGGTAACAATGAATTATCAAAGAAAGGGATTCAGAGTACACCTCCAGTGGACAGAAAGTCCCTCATGAAGGCATGTGGTGCCGAAATTGCCCACCCAGACCCTGGAGGCCGAGAGCTAAAGTGCAAATACATTTAGTGCAAGTAACTCTGGGAAGTCTGTGTGCTGCCCCTGTGTTTCCTCACAATAAAAACAAATATAAAATAATAATTTATACACTAATTTAATAATTAAAATTAAGAAAATTGCTTACAGTAATAAAATTTTTTTTGTGTTGTTCAAATCAAGTTGCTGCAGAACTTGATTTGACCAACAAATGCAGAATGCTATGAGAGGAACCTGGCATCGGGCTAACATTTTCCAACTGCATTGATTAATGTTGTTAAATGGTATCCCAAGTGCCTACCGGAGATCCAAAACACAGCATGTGCTTAATATTGTTTGTTAAATAGTAATTTACTAGGACAGATCAGTCAGACGTTTCCCCAGGTATTACTGACCAAAGAATTTGCCTGACTTTTTTCGAAATTCATCTTAAATCCCCCAGATATATCTGTAGGCTATGACATTAATCTGGCTATGAAATTACTCTTTGCTGCTGGGAGTATTTCACCTAGTTTACCTTGCCAGCGCAATACCTCCCTTTGATTTCACTGTACCATGTGAATCAGCAAGGAACTTTATTCCGTTAAGAAAATATAAATAAAAATTGGAGCCTTTGACCACACTTGCCCATTTGCTCAGCATAATGCCTTGTAACTGTACATGTTTAGAACATGTTAATAAATTATGTATTGTCTCTTTTATTATTTCTGGAACACAGGACTCAAATAATATCTGCTTTTTCCCAGATCGAAAAACCCAATTAAAACAACACACAGAAATCCTGGAGAATGCAGCCTCCAAAGTGGGAAACCTGTGAGAGGCATTCACTTGTTACAAATACACCGAAGGCAACCAAGAGAGTGCAGATATGCCTTTAGTTGTGGGGGTTAGACATGGTTGAATTTTAGACTCTATTGTCCCTAATGTTCTAAAAAAAAAATAAAAGGCTTCATTTCTCACTTTTTTGTATTGCTCCAGTGTGTCCATGCTGTTTCTGCAGAACCAAGCACCAGCACTCAGTTACGCTTTGGTGGATTTTTGAGGGCATTTCTTGAGCCCTGCCTGCTAGCATTCTGCCTCTTCAGGAGCAGACAGGACAGCTGTGTCACCCCTTAGTGTCAGCTGTTCTCCTCACGCTTCCTGCCCAGCAAAGCAATGTTATGGCAAGCATTGTGTTAGTGCCAGGGGGGTTGGCTGGTCGCCAATACCGTATTGTCTTGTCACTAGTTGTTAAGGATGGCTTGAGGAGGACATTAAAGTCACTTTTCAGTAAACGGCATCTGTATCAGGTCCAGATTTTGCAGTCGTATGGAGACAGCTTGGCATTGTCCCTGCCTGCTAGTCCTTTAATTTAAATTGGAACTTAAAGCCGCATAGGTTTGAAAGTCAGTTTGTCAGCCTCCCAGAGGATTGGCTTGCCTGCTTTATTCAGTTGTTCTTCTCAACTAACCTGACAGAACAGATGCCCACATGCATGCAGCTGTGACTAAGCATTGATCACTAATGAAGTTCCAAGAAGGTCCTTCCACTTTCATATAGGAAAAACACACAGAAACATGCAGGTGTGCACACAGGAGCCAGCCAGGATGCCCTAGAATACTGAGCATAAAAGGAAAGGGTTGTCTTTACACACACACAGGCACACACACACACAGAACTGGAAAAAGCCTTTCTTAACAAGAATTAGTTTTAGGCAAAATTTTGACATTGTAACCATGGAATTCCTTTATTGCCAGGATAAATGGCTGATAATCCATTTATTTTATGTCACTGTTTTCTAAAGTCACATATACATGTCAGGGACTTTTAGAGCATGTCATTCTGAGAAAAGTTTTGGTAATAAGTACTCATCACCTCAGGTTTTCAACTTCCAGGAATGAACAAAAAGTGAGTCTATGCAGAGGTTAGTTTTTCTTATATTTCCACTAGGAAAAGGAGGAAGAAAAACCTCTCTGGAAAAGAATCAATAGGAAGGTAAAGTAAAGATTATTGTTAGGGATGACATGGCAATGAACCCTTAGGAGCATAACTAAAGCAGTAATCAGGACACTACACTGTGCCCAATCGTGTTCAATCTTCCTGAGGGTGATTTCCCACATTTTTTTTTTAAGTTTTTCTTGTACCATAAGCACACTATGCTCTTAGGCTTATTATAGTTCTATCATTCAGTCTCTTTCTGCGTGTGTGTGTGTCTACATGCACATTTACAATGCATTATTAGGTAAAGTAAACAGGGTGCTGGCTGATCAACTGAGCTGACCCATGACAATGGGAATGAGGACATTCCTTCATGAATATATGTTGGCAGCAAAGCTAGGATAAGTGTTTGTGCCTAAGTTAACAGGGGATCAAGCAAGCACTTTAGAAAGTTAATATTTCTAAATCTTACTAAACCACTAGATTAATAATAAAAATTACATGAATATTTGCTCATTGAGGAAGAATACTCCCTTCTTAACCACAACCTTGATAATGAGGTTCAAGAGGTAGAATGCATAGAGAAGGCACATCCTTATAGCAAAAGACACCCATCTTCTCAGTAAAATAACATTTCATTTTTGCTTATTTGGATATTAATTTTTATCTGTACAATGGGAAAAATAACTAACACAGATGTTAATTTTATTAATGATAATAATGTATGCAAAATGATATAACAATGGTTAGTGCAAATCAGACAATTGATAAAATGTGGTTGGTGCTGTTATTGCGGTGGTTATTTTAATTGTTTTTATACATAGCTATTTGATGGCTTTTCATTGGAACTGTTTGCAACTAGAGGCTGATGTAGAAAGCTTTTCATATGGCTTAAGAGTTTGGAAAATAAGATAATAATTAATTGACAAAATTACATAGTTAATAGGATCAAGAACAATTATTACAAATCATAGTGACTTGTTCATGAAGCTTTATTTACAGTAGCCAGCTTTCTAGTTTATGTAACATTGTTTCCCATTGTTAATGGTGTCTATAACTGTGGTTTAAGAATAATGTGTTAAAGACTAGATAATAATCCATATTTTCATCTTCAAATACATTGTACCCTCTTTTACATAGACTTTGAGACTGAGTACCCAGTCTTTGAGATAACTGAAATAACATCAGTGTTGTGTTCTTTAAACAATATGCACTAATGGGGAAATTTGATTCTAGCTTCTGCTCATACCAGTCAATATAATCATTCATCACCATTTGTGAAATTGCTATTTGAAAATTTAAAAAATATCATGTAAACAAATATCTTTAAATCCTCTATTTACAATTTTTCCATAATATGAACAAAAAGCTGACCACTTTTAGTTTGTAGCTGGTAATAAGAGTAAAGAAGGAATTTTACTGTCCACTTCAGCAGCTGTGGCTAGAGTCCTTAAAGACAGCTTTCGGTGACCTGAAAAGTTAAACTTAGAAAAAAAATCCCATGGCTTCCTTGTATTAGTCCATTTTC
Organism: Cheracebus regulus; assembly: GCA_963574635.1. Lineage (NCBI taxonomy): Eukaryota > Metazoa > Chordata > Mammalia > Primates > Pitheciidae > Cheracebus > Cheracebus regulus. The sequence goes on from CAUYQU010057826.1 coordinate 21,531, forward strand.
ATGCTGCTATAAGGAATACCCAGGACTGGAAACTTTATAAAAAGAAGTTTAATTGACTCTCAGTTCTGCACAATTCTTGCTGGGGAGTTTTCAGGAAACTTACAATTATGGCAGAAGGCAACCCTTCATAAGTTCACAGGAGAGAGAATGAACGCCGAGCAAAGAGGGAAGTCCTTTATACAACCATCAGATCTAGTGAGAACTCACTACCATGAGAACAGCAATGATAGAAACTGCCCCCATGATTCAATTATCTCCACCTGGTCTCACTCTTAACACCTAGGGATTATTATAATTCAAGGTGAGATTTGAGTAGGGACATAGAGACAAACCATATCATTCCAAAAGTTCCCCAAAGTCTTAACTCCTTCCAGCATTAATCCAAAAGTCCAAGTCCAAAGTCTCATCTGAGACAAGGCAAGTCTCTTCTGCGTATAAGTTTGTAAAATCAAAAGCAAGTTAGTTACTTCCTAAACACAATGGGAGTACAAGAATTGGGTAAATACACTTGTTCAAAGTGGGATAAATTGGTCAAATCAAAAGTGCAACAGGCCCCATTCGAGTCCAATATCCAGCAGGGCAGGCAAATCTTAAAACTTCAAAATGATCTCCTTTGACTCCATGTCTCACATCCAGGTTATGCTGACGCAAAAGGTTGGCTCCCATGGCCTTGGGCAGTTCCACCCCTGTGGTTTTGCAGGGTACAGACCCCAACCTGGATGCTTTCATAGACTGGCATTGTGTCTGTGGTTTTTCCAGGCTCACCGTGTGAACTGATTGTGGATCTATTATTCTGGAATCTGGAGAATGCTGGCCTGCTTCTCACAGCTCCACTAGGCAGTGCCCCCAGTGGGGACTCTATGTACGAGTTCTGATCCCATATCTCCCTTTTGTATTGCACTAGCAGAGGTTCTCCATGAGGGCTCTACCCCTGCAGCAAACTTCTGCCTAGACCTTCAGGCATTTACATATATCCTTTGAATTCCAGGTAGAGATTTCCAAACCTCAATTCTTGACTTCTGTATACCCACAAGCCCAACAACATGTAAAAGCTGTTAAGGCTTGGGGCTTGCACCCTCTTAAGTAGTGGCCTGAGCTGTATGCTGGCCTGGTTTAGCTGTAGCTGGGATGCAGGACACCAAGTCCTGACACTGCACAAAGCAGCAAGGCCCTGGACCCATCCCAGGAAACCATTTTTCCTTCCTAGGAGTCTGGGCCTTTGATGGGAGGGGCTGCCTTGTCTCCCTATCATGAGACAAGTCCTGGTGACACTTTCCCGATTGTCTTGGTGATTAACATGTGGCCTCATTACTTATTCAAATTTTAGCAGCTAGCTTGAATTTCTCCTCAGAAAATAGGTTTTCCTTTTCTATCACAATCGTCAGGCCGCAAATCTTTCAAAATTTATATTCTGCTTCCCTTTTAAACATAAGTTCCAATTCCAAACCATATATTTTTGAAAACATAAAACTGAATGTCTTTTAGAGCCCCCAAGTTAACTCTTGAATGAGTTATTGTTTATAAATTTATTCTGCAAGATACCCTAAATCATTTATCTCAAATTCAAAGTTCCACAGATCTCTAGGACAGGAACGCCAGACTCTTTGCTAAAGCATATAAATAATCACCTTTATTCCAGTTCCCAACAAGTTCCTCATCTCAATCTGGGACCATCTCAGCCTGGACTTCATTGTTCATATCACTATCAGCATTTTGGCCAAAGCCATTCAACAAATCTCTAGGAAGTTTTAAACTTTCCCACATCTTCTTGTGTTCTTCTGAGCCCTCCAAACTGTTTCAACCTTGGCCTGTTACCTGGTTCCAAAGTTGCTTCCACGTTTTTAGGTGTTTTTTACAGCAACGCCCCACTATCTGGTGCCAATTTACTGTATTAGTCCATTCTCATGCTGCTAAAGTAACATGGCAAATGCCCCATAAAACTGCATACCTCAACCATAGCTCGGCTTTCTGTTGAAACTGCTCTCTGTAACCCTGATGTGGCAGGTAAGCAGTCCAAACCCATGCCATCCTGGCCTCTGTGACTTGTAATAAGTAACTCAGGTCTGTAATTTCCACTCTAACCAGACAATGTGTAAACTAATGCTTATCTTGACTTCTGTGAACCACTTATGTAACAATAAGAATGTCCAAAGTCCTCTGGTCGTCGGAGTGTCCGAAGCCCCTCACCTTCACCCCTGCCCAGGAGGTGGTTTACAAAATGGCCAAAGTTCACTGGCCCTCGGAATGTCCAAAGCCCCTCGCCCCCACCCCGCCCAGGAGGTGGGTTACGGGCATAAAAGGTCTTGACACCCTCCTTTTGGGGCCCCAGGTTAGAGAGACCCGAGTCCTCGGCAGCTGCCGGCAATGAAGACCCTGTAATTTGGCCTAGTCTTTGTCTCAGTGGTGATTCTGAGCTCGCTCGGTTACCACATTATGAAGAAATGGGTAATTTACTAGTCTTTAACACATTATTCTTGGGCAATTTACAAAGTAAAGAGGTTTAACTTGACCCATGGTTCTGCATGGCTGGGGAGGCCTCAGGAAACTTGCAATCATGGCAAAAGGCACCTCTTCACAGGGTGGCAGGAGAGAGAATGCATGCTGAGTGAATGGCAAAGCCCTACATAAAACCATCAACTCTTGTGAGAACACACTCCCTATCATGAGAACAGCATGGCAGAAACTGCCATCTCCACCTGCTCCCGTCCTTGAATTATTACAATTCCAGGTGAGATTTGGGTGAGGACTCAGAGCCAAACCATATCATTCTTCTTTTCAGAAATGATGAAAGTTTTAGATTTTCTCTCTGGCTAATATCATCTATTGGCAAGAAAAAGAATTATGAGACACATTTAGCAAAAGAGAATTTACCATCTAAGAAAAGATTAAGCCTTATTATGAATTCAATTTATAAAGCATAGTGTCACCAAGAGATATTTCAGCTATAGACTTTGACTATAGCAATATGCTTTAGTTCTAATTTAAAGTGACCAGAGACACAACTGACAAAGGAAGGGCATTCTATGCCATAGAAAATCAGACACAACTTGGCTGCTATTCTAATTCTTTCCACATTTTTTTTCTTGCAAACTCCTTATGATCATCAGTATTTGTAGAGAATTTATTCCCATTCTTATGCAGCAAAAAGTCTCCCTATAATTTTTAATAAAGAGCTGAAGACAAAGACACTTCCATTTGGCCTCAGATTGTAGACCTACTTTCTTTCTCCCCCATCCCCTAAAGTTATATAGAATCTCACAGCAGCTCAACAAGTAGTTGGAATAAAATACGTTCAAAGGACATAATCCTGCAGGCTGCAAAGCCACCAAGTCCCAGGAAGTTTCACGTTAAAGATGTTTTGGAGCCCCAGGATTTGAAATTTTCCAGAATCTTCCTCCTAGAAATAAAACCACAAGGGGAAAGGAGTGAGGTTGTTATATTCTGCTTCCTTTTCTAGTGCTACTCTGAATCATTTTCTATTTCTATTCTTAAATCCTTTACAACTGAAATACTTTGCTTGGTTGAAGACTGAAATGTTGCTGCATCTCAAATAAAGACAACATTTGTTCCCAGAGCAATCGAGACAAGACTGGAATTGTAGCATGAAACCAGATTTATCTTAAACACTCTCTTTTTTAATGTCAGATTCTTTCAATTTCTGGAACATGGTCAGAAAGCAAAATGGGCAAAAAAATAATATCTCTTTATGTTATAATGTATTTTATTATAATTAACTTGAAAAAGAAACAACATTCTGCAGGTTATTTAGTTGATTTATTACATGACAGCTGAAGAAAATGTCTGCTCTAACTCTTTCTCATTAAGGGAATAATTCCTTGTTTTCCACTTGAGTAGGTAATCCTACAATATATTATCCAAATCCTCCCCCAAAAACGTTGAAAGAGAGAGCAAATGCTACTAAGAACTTTGCCAGCACTGTGGGCATTAGTGAGGATCACCCTGGCAAACTGGGATAGCCGAGAAGAAACTGTGGTCATCCTGATTTTGTGAAAATAAAATTACTTTCTAGTTAAATTTGTATGGCATTTTTCTATTGTTCTTTCTCCCTTTCATAGTTTTTTGGAGTCACATAACTGCGATGAACTCCAGCTATTGTCTGGATGCAATGACCCAGATACCAAAGATCATGTAACTGCTGAAGGCATCAATGGTAAGGCAGTAACCACAGCTCATAAGGCTGTACCCAGGACACTCCTTCCGGCAAGATGTATAATCTTCAAGGAGATAACTGGTGCTTCTTGACTTGTCTGCCTAAACTATTCTCAGTCAAGACAATACACAAAGAAAAGGAGTCTTCTTATGTAAAGATAGGTCAGCTCTTCTTAGTTTCATGTTTCTAATGTGAATTATAATTTTCAAGGAGAGCAAAGCAAGATGTCTCAGTCGTAACTCTCATGTACAGCTTGTCTTTCCTGGGGGAGTTAAAAAATATATGGAAACTTCCCATGGGCCTATTACCTGAAAGTGATGATTCTGAAAGCATGCATTTTCTGCTTTTATAATTTTTTCATAAATACTTCTTTCCAGATTAAGCAGTAAACCTTTGGCAAGGTAGCAAGTCTTTACCTCTAATTGCACTGGCTGGGGTTAATGTTTGATATTATAAATAGAGAGTTAACCATTAATCAAAGGGTTTACTTAAAGCAAAAAAAAAATTTACTTAAAAATGATGATTATCTCAGTAAAAATCAGCTAAATTTGTAAAAACCTACAAATACTTCCATAGGGCAGAGATGTTGTAGCAAGCGTATTACAGAATATTTCATTGAAAGTCACATTTTTATTATTTGCATGGGTTTATGCAGAAGTAAAATCGTGCTATTAAAGTACACGTATGTGTATGTGTGTGCATACATGTATGTATAAGTGCGTATGTGTGTCTACGTGTGTATATACACATTAAATGCAATATGTATATACACACACATATATACATATTATATATACACACATATACACATATTATATATATACACACATATATACACATATACATATTCTTTAATAACACAGTTAATAACATCAATGATATAAATATACAGCCATATATATACACATACACACACACATATATATACACACACATATATATTCTTTAACAACACCACTCATCTTGTTTCTGCATAGATCCATACAAAAAATAAAAATGTGTTTTTCAATTAAATATTCTGGAAAATGCCTGCTATAACTTCTCTGCCTGTAATGGTTAATATTGTGTGTATTAATTCAACTTGATTGGATTGAAGATTGCAAAGTATTGATCCTGGGTGTCTCTGTGAGGATGTTGCCAAAGGAGATTAACATTTGAGTCAGTGGACTGGGAAAGGCAGACTCATCCTTAATCTGGGTGGGCACAATCTAATCAGCTGCCAGAATGGCTAGAATATAAAGCAGGCAGAGAAACGTAAAAAGGTGAGACTGGCCTTGCCTCTCAGCGTACATCTTTCTCCCGTGCTGGACGCTTCCTGCCCTTG
>CAUYQU010057827.1:0-23284 GCA_963574635.1 Cheracebus regulus
CTTTTCCTATTCAAATACCCTTTATTTCTTTTTCTTTCCTGATTGCACTGGCTAGAACTTCCAATATTATATTGAATAGGAATGGTGAGAGAGAACATTTGTCTAGTGCCAGTTTTCAAAGGGAATGCTTCCAGTTTTTGCTCATTCAGTATTATATTGGCTGTGCATTTGTTGTAAATAGCTTTCGTTATTTTGAGATATGTTCCATCAATACCTATTTTATTGAGAGTTTTTAGCATGATGGGCTGTAGAATTTTGTCAAAGACCTTCTCTGCATCTATTGAGATGATCATGTGTTTTTTGTCTTTGGTTCTGTTTATGTGATGGATTACATTTATGGATTTGTGTATGTTGAACCAGCCTTGCATTCCTGGGATGAAGCCTACTTGATTGTGATGGATAAGGTTTTTGATGTGCTGTTGGATTCAGTTTGCCAGTATTTTATTGAAGATATTTGCATCTATATTCATCATGGATATTGGCCTGAAGCTTTCTTTTTTAGTTGTGTCTCTGCCTGGTTTTGGTATCAGGATGATATTGGTCTCATAAAATGAGTTATGGAGAATTCCCTCTTTTTGTATTGTTTGAAATAGTTTCAAAAGGAATGGTACCAGTTCCTCTTTGTAAGTCTGGTAAAATTTGGCTGTGAATCCGTCTGGGCCTGGGCTTTTTTTGATTTTTTGGCTATTAATTGCTGCCTCAACTTCAGACCTTGTTATTGGTCTATCTGGGGATTCAACTTCTTCCTGGTTTAGTCTTGGGAGGGTGTGTCAGGAGTTTATCCATTTCTTCTAGATTTACTATTTTATGTGCATAGAGTTGTTTGTAGTAATCTCTGATGGTAGTTTGCATTTCTGTGGCATCGGTGGTGATATCCCCTCCATAATTTTTTATTGCATCCATTCAATTCTTCTCTTTTTTTCTTATTTATTAGTCTGGCTAGCAGTCTGTCTATTTTGTCGATCTTTTCAAAAAACCAACTCCTGGATTTATTGATATTTTTGAAAGGTTTTCTGTATGTCTCTACCTCCTTCAGTTCTGCTCTGATCTTAGTTATTTCTTGTCTTCTGCTAGCTTTTGAATTTGTTTGATCTTGCTTCTCTAGTGCTTTCAATTTTGATGATAGGGTGTCAATTTTGGATCTTTCCTTGCTTCTCATATGGGCATTTATTGCTATACATTTCCCCCTAGACAGTGCTTTAAATGTGTCCCAGAGATTCTGGTATGTCATGTCTTCATTCTCATTGGTTTTGAAGAACATCTTTATTTCTGCCTTCATTTCATTGTTTATCCAGTTGTCATTCAGAAGCAAGTTGTTCAGTTTCCATGTAGTTGTGGTTTTGAGTGAGTTTCTTAATACTGAGTTCTAATTTGATTGCACTGTGGTCTGAGAGACTGTTAGGATTTCTTTTCTTTTGCATTTGCTGAGGAGTGATTTACTTCCAATTATTTGGTCAATTTTAGAATAAGTGCAATGTGGTGCTGAGAAGAAGGTATGTTCTGTGGATTTGGGGTGGAGAGTTCTGTAAACGTCTATTAGGGCTGCTTGGTCCAGATCTGCATTCAAGTCCTGGATATTCTTGTTGATTTTCTGTCCCATTGATCTGTCTAATATTGACAGTGGAGTGTTAAAGTCTCCCACTATTATTATGTGGGAGTCTAAATGTCTTTGTAGGTCATTAAGAACTTGCTTTATGTATCTGGGTGTGCCTATTTTGGGTGCATATATATTTAGAATAGCTCTTCTTGTTGCATTGATCCTTTTACCATTATGTAATGCCCTTCTTTGTCTCTTTTGATATTTGTTGGTTTAAAGTCCATTTTATCAGAAACTAGGATTGTGACCCCTGCTTTTTTTCACTCTCCATTTGCTTGGTGAATCATCTTCCATGCCTTTATTTTGAGTTTATCAGTGTCTCTGCATGTGAGACGGGTCTCCTGAATACAGCATACTGATAGATATTGATTTTTATCCAATTTGCCAGTCTGTGTCTTTTGATTGGTGAATTTACGCCATTTACATTTAATGTTAATATTGTTATGTGTGAATCTGATCCTGCCATTTTGTTATTGGCTGGTTGTTTTGCCTGTTAGTTGATGCAGTTTCTTCATTGCATCATTGGTCTTTACCATTTTGTACATTTTTGGAGTGGCTGGTACTGGTTGCTCCTTTCTATGTTTAGTTCTTCTTTTAGGAGCTCTTGTAAGGCAGATCTGGTGGTGACAAAATCCCTCAGCAATTGCTCATCTGTAAGGGATTTTATTTCCCATTCACTTATGAAGCTTAGTTTGGCTGGATATGAGATTCTGGGTTGAGAGTTTTTTCCTTTAGGATGTTGAATATTGGCCTGCACTCTCTTCTGGGTTGTAGGGTTTCTTCTGAGAGATCTGCTGTAAATCTGATGGGCTTCCCTTTGTGGGTGACCTGACCTTTCTCTCTGGCTTCCCTTAGCATTTTTTCCTTCATTTCAACCCTGGTGAATCTGATGATTATGTGCCTTGGGGTTGCTCTTCTTGAGGAGTATCTTTGTGGTGTTCTCTGTATTTCCTGGATTTGAATGTTGGCCTTCCTTTCTAGGCTGGGGAAGTTCTCCTGGATAATATCCTGAAGAGTGTTTTCCAGCTTGGATTCATTCTCCCCATCACATTCAGGTACACCACTTAAGCGTAGATTAGGTATTTTCACATAATCCCATATTTCTTGGAGACATTGTTGATTTCTTTTCACTCTTTTTTCTCTAATCTTGCCTTCTTGTTTTATTTCATTGAGTTGATCTTCAATCACTGATATCCTTTCTTCTGCTTGATTGATTTGGCTATTGAAACTTGTGTATACTTTGTGAAGTTCTTGTGCTGTGTTTTCAGCTCCATCAAGTTTTATGTTCTTCTCTAACCTGGTTATTCTAGTTAACAGTTTGTCTAACCTTTTTTCAAGGTTTTTAGTTTCTTTGTATTGGGTTAGAACATGTTCCTTTAGCTTGGAGAAGTTTATTACCCATTTTCTGAAGCCTGCTTCTGTCAATTTATCAAACTCATTCTCCATCCTGTTTTGTTTTCTTGCTGGTGAGGAGTTGTGATCCCTTGTAGGAGGAAAGGCATTCTGGTCTTTGATGATTTCATCCTTTTTGTGCTGGTTTCTTCCCATCTTTATGTATTTATCTACCTTTGATCTTTGAAGTTGGTGATTTTGGATGGCATCACTGAATGGACTTCCTTTCTGTTGATGTTGAAGCTATTTCTCTTTGTTTTTTAGTTTTCCTTCTAACAGTCAGGCCTCTCTGCTGTAGGACTGCTGGAGGTCCACTCCAGACCTTGCTTGCCTGGGAATCACCCGTGGGGACTGCAGCACAGCAAGTATTGCTGCCTGATCTTTCCTCTGGTAGCTTCATCCCAGAAGGGTACCTGCTAGTTGTCAGCCAGAGCTCTCCTGTATGTGGCATCTTTTTGGTTATGCAGTGGTTAGGGAGTCACTTAAAGGGGCAGTTTGTCCCTTGTCTGCCTGCAGGGGTTCTGCTTGGCTCCCATAGGCTTAGTCCAGATGCTGTGTAAGCTTATTCTGGCTTTTGTTTACACAGGTAAGATCAGCTATGGCAGATGCCCTTCACCCCACCAAGCTTGATCGTCCCTGGTTGAGCTCAAACTGATGTGCTGGCTGCAAAACTCTCAAGTGAGAGGGCTTTGGTTTGCTGGTCTTTGTGGGGGTGGGACCTGCCAAGCTGTATCACCTGTCTTCCTGCTTTCAGCTCCCCCTCTTCCTGGGAAACAGGGAGTTCTGTCCTGCAGGAGCTCTTGGCACTGGTCTAAAATGTCCATCCACATCTGTGCCAACAACCTGTGGTACCAGCTGTAGCTGCCACTCAGATCTGTGCTAGTAACTCTTGGTGCTTTCCAGCCCAGTGGGGATCTCCTTGTCTGTGGATTGCAAAGGCAATAGGAGAAGCACAGTATCTGAACCAGAGTACAGGAAATGAAGAGTCCCTGATCCTCTGTCCAGTTGCACTTCCTGCGTGGGGCAGTGCCCATCCTGCCTCGGTTTACCCTCCTCGGGCTATACCTACTGTCCAACCAATCCCATTGAAATAAACCTGGTACTTTGGTTGGAAATGTGGAGATCGCTCGCCTTTTGCGTTGCTCTCGCTGGGAACTGCGCTCCAGAGCTGTTCCTATTTGGCCATCATGGCAGAAATCTTCCCCCCCCTTTTTTTTTAATTGAGACAGAGTCTTGCTCTGTCTTCTAACCTGGAATGCAGTGGAGTGAGCATAGCTCACTGTAACCTCAAACTCCTGGGCTCAGGCGATTCTCCTGCATCAGCCTCCTGAATAGCTAAGACTACAGGCATGTGCCACCATGCTTAGCTAATTTTTAAATCATTTTATAGATATGGGGGTCTCACTATGTTGACCAGGCTGGACTCAAACTCCTGGCATCAAGCAATCCTCCTGCCTGAGCCTCCCAACGTGTTGGTATTACAGGCATGAGCCACCATGCCTGACACTCAATGCATCTTCTGTTGCTGACAGATTTCTGACAATGGGTGATCAGTATCACAGCAGAGAAAGAAAAGTATAAGAGGAAGAGATTACTCAAAAGAAATATCTTTTCTTCTGAAAGTGGTGGTGGTAATATGGATGTGAGAAAGAACATAAAAGGACAAATATTTGAATAGATATATCAAAACTAAAGAAAAGTTAAATTTACATTGGGGAAGAATCATAAACACATTCATGAGTCACATTTTGTCTTATAGTTCTATGTTTAGGGAATATGGACTCCTGCACTCCAATTCACAGTTATCAACATGTGATATGATTGAGAAAACATGTGATATGATTGAGAAGACATGTATTCTTTCCTCTCAAAAATAGGAAATAATATATGAAAATTAAATAAATGATTTCTTTCATGGACACCAAAGGCAGCTAGCATACTCTGTGCTTTGTGTGGAGATAGGAATTCTACCTGAATTATCACAGTTAATCTTCACTGGAGCTCCACAATGTAGCTCTTATTACCATCCCCATTCTAGAGTTGAGGAAATCTCAATTTGGAGAGGTTAAATAACTTTTCCCAGATGATGCAGTTGGTGAATAGTGGAACTAATATTGAAACCCAATTCTGTCTGACTCCAGACCCAGCATTTAGTTGTTCTTTCAAGATGTCAGTTCAAACAAAAAACATTGAGTTGATTTTGGAAGTACAGGCAGTGCCCTAAATGACATATTTCCTAATTGGTCTTTCCTGTTGAGACATGAACTTGTCAACATAGTGTTGGTTCCCTGCATGCCTGGATAAAGAATCAAATTGTCCTTCATAATTTGAAGATGATACCATCACATATGAGCCTGTGGCTGAGAAAAACCAGCCTCTGACAAGCAGTTCTTTCCACATCTGTATACATGCAGATTGCTCTTTGGTTTGTGGCTTAACCCTCGCTTCTGGATTTTGTTCTGCCAAAGTGTGGTTAGCTGAAGCTTAATTTGAAGAAGGCTATACTGTCACAGATCCCATACATTCACCAGGGCATCCTCTGTTCTTGTCCTTTGCTGTTTCTAGCTTTGTCGCCCATTGGGTTGCAGAATCTTCAGCGATCTTTTGGCCTCCCAGGGTTTATATGGGAAAACTGTTTATTGTGCTATGGTCCATTTTAATAATGTGCCTGGTCCATTAGACATGAGTTGCATGAATCACTGTTTCAAGACTAGTGACTGAATGATGCTGGCACTCATGGTTGGTAATTGGGTCTTGTCATTTATTGTTCTCAGGTCTGGGTTGAGTCTACATGGGACATGAGATGGTGGCTATGTGTTAGAGTTACAGGGGAGTTTGGTCACTCATCCTTCCTGTTTTATAAACTTAGCTTTGGTCGGAGGCTTGACTCCCCTTTCAGGGCCCACAAGTTTGTAATTCTTATCTAATCAACCTATGACAAACTGCATATGTAGAATAACTGGTGGCTGGGACTAGGGGGTACAGTCAATGATAAGCAGGTCATAACGTCTTAGCATGCACCGCAGCAGAAAGCAGCTGCAGTAAGCTCATCTCCTGTGCACAGCGTCACTCCTCTGCCTCCTTCCCCTCTCACATTTTCCTTCTCCTTACTTCCTCCTCCTCCTCTTTTTGTATAACATTTATTGACTGCATACTATAAGTTAGGGTTTTACAACATCAGAACTGTTAATATTTTGGTACAAAAATTCTTTGTTGTAAAGGGCTGTCTTGTGCATGATAGGATATTAGGAACATCTTTGACTTTTACCTACTAGATAACAGTAACAGCCTCCCCATCTACCCAGTCATGATAATAAAAAGTGTCTCCAGACATTACTAAAAGTCCCTTGGGGGCAAAATTACTCCCTGGTTGAGAATCACTGGTCTAAGGAAATTATATGATTTAATTTTCATAATAAATCTATGAAATAAGTAGACTAAATTACTATTTCCAATTTTACAAGTAGAGAAATGGTGGTATTAGGAATTTGTCCAGGATCATAAAAAGAGTAATTTCTGAAGCAGAGGAAATAGTGCAAATCTACCTTCAGAACTGGATATGTTACCTATATGCCATACTCACTGCTACTATATGGATGTTTGGGTTCTCTGATTTATTTAAAGAGCTGTATCTTCTGATAATCTACTGTTCAAATTGAAATTATTTCATTCCGAACTTTAACTAGTTTCAATTACTAAATGGATAGCATTTAAAAAAATTATTCTACATCTTTGCAATTCCTTTGGTGTAGATTAACTTTGCTCCCTCTCTCCATCTAGGGAAAGCAAATTAATCCTTACAGTTTGAGAAATATTGTCACCTATTCTATGATACTAGACCTGGCCACCACTCATATACCTACCCATTCCCATTTCAACAAGTTGGCACGGTATTTTGTACTTATAAGTAGAACGTGGATATAACAGTAAGTGAGCTTGAAAAACACATGCCATATCAGGTTAGAGATTTTGAAAATTACTTTACAGAGATAAAATGAGTCTCTGGTTTAACAGATGCATGGACATCCTCTTCATCCTACTTAGATCTTGACCTCTGTACCCGGTCACACATCTGTATGGACAAGGTATAGTGTCTTGATAGTAATAGTAATATGAACATCCTCCTTCTCTACTTGCACTGAGCTGTGGTACTCTGTGCCTGGCCACACTGCCTTGGGAAGTTCTTCGTCTTCCTGCTTGGGCTTTCGTGTTTCATAGCCCATCCCCTATTCCCCTTATTCATCTTGTACAGGCCACTCCATGATTGGACCCCTTATGCCAAACTATTCCATTGCATGAATATCCTTCTCAACACATTTGGGCTCTGATGCCCCATGCTGAATTTCTCTCCCACATTGATCCCCTCTTTACCCTGTTGGCCTGTGATTCATATCCTGGGACACCCTTCTCTATGGATGCCTTCCTCACCCCACTCTGCCCCTCCTCAATAAAGCTCTGACTCTTCATGCTGTATATAAGAGACAATAATTCAGGGGAGAGTTTGGGACTGGAGACTGTGAAGTATCATTGGAATTTATAGACTTGAGCTCACCTAGGAGAGAGCAGAAGAGGTCTTAGTACTTCTATGTTTATAGTTTTAGAAGATGAAGAAAAACCAGCAAAGGAGACTGAATAAGCAGTCCCAGAGGTAGAAAAAAAACAGAGAGTGGTGACTCATAAGCCAAGGGAGGGAAGGATATTAAGAAGAAAATGTTATTGACTCAGTAGAGAGAGAAATTAGTGATGGTCAGAAGAGAGTAGGAGCAATGACAGAAGCAATGCCCTTGACTATATGAGAGCAGATGGGAACCATCTACAAGTGGAGGAGTTGGCCTCCAATAGGAACTTTGGTGTTTCACTTTTTTTAACTGGCAGGATGGTGGGGTATATAGAGTGGCAGTTGTGGTGGGGAAAACAGAATGTGGAAGCTGCCGTTCTGAAAGGTTCTATTTTTTGGTGAAATTGGAACTAAGGCCAGAGCTGAGAGCAAGGAGCCAGGAGAGCTATTTGTAGTTTAAAGTGAGATGTGTGAAATAGATTCTTAGGAGAGTAGGACAGTAGGGAAGTGAGAATTGCCAGGCAGTAGCAAATGTCTTTTTTAATTTTAATTTTTTTTTTTTAGCTTGCTGAAAGTAAGTGTAAAGTGAGATCTGTTACATGGTGGTTTGCTTTTCTCCAACAACTTTGAGTTGCTCACACTACGCACATGGTAGACAGAGAGTTACATTTAAGTAGAATTGGAGTTTCACCCAAAATTTATGAAAGGAGCAAGGAAATTGAGAGCATATGCTAAAGAGTGAACTTAATGATGGGTCCTGGAATTTAACTTGGGTAATAAAGGAAAAGAAGACAGGAGTAGGGTGAGAGACAGTATAGAAGTGGTAGAGTCAGTGGGTTGGAGGTCCTGTACTGGTCAAAAAATTGATAGAGTACTGGATGGGGTGCATTAGAATTATAAAAGATGTTGATTGGAGAAGGGAATGCTAGGAAATTATGGTAATGAAAGTGTTGGAATGATTAACTATGCTATTCCTCTTGCTGGGAAAACCTCCTTATTACCTTTCATTTGATAGTGCTTACTTGTCCTTTTGGATATAGCCTCTCCTGTCCTCTCCTGCTTTGGTTTACTTGCTCTTTTTATATGCTCCTAGTACTCTTGGTGTGTATGTTTATCGTAACAACTTTCACAGTTTCTCGTGATTTAGTTTACTTATTTGTTTTCCAAGCTTACTTTTTTTTTTTTTTTTTTTTGAAAGACAGGCTTTTGTCTAATTTATCTTTAGGTTCCCAATGATCAGCACAGTGCCTGAAATATATTAGGTATTTAATAACTTTTTGGTGAAAAAAAATGAATGAATGACAACAGCCTAATTGAATTCATAACAACCTAAATCTGCAGAGTTGGGGACTACGGAGTATGAGACTCATTTTGTTTATCTTCCTCCTTTGTGTATCTCCTTAGTTCAGACATATTTGTAACTTACTTTTTAGGTGCCTGTCCTTAGGATAATCAGGACTTGCTTTTTCTTTTTTGCCCAGGACTTGCCTTTGCTTGATGAAGAGACTAGTCTATTTCCCAGTCATATGACCCTTAAGCAAGATGTCAGAGCTTATCAAAGATCTGGGCTTCTTGATTTCAAGTCCTATGTCTTGAGTTTATGCAGAACCTTTAAACAAAAGTTTCATTTTAAATTTTACTAAATCTCACAACTCTGTGTAGTATGAAGAGATAGAAATGGACATTCTCATCTTACACTTGAAGAGATAATTGCACAAAATAGTTGAGCTACCAACTCAAGGACACACAATAAGAGTTTATGTTATATTATAACTAATCTCTTTTTTGGCTGTTAATACTATGTCTTACACATAGGAGTTACTCCATAAATGTTTCTTTTAGATAATAATATTTAATCATGATGATAAGCCAAATAAAAGGATTTTTAGTTCTAAGATTTTTATTGATTAATATTTGTACATATTTATGGGGATCTAAGTGACATTTTGTTATATGTATGGAATACACATGCATGAAATGTGTAACAATCAAATCAGTGTATTTAGAGTATTCATTACCTCAAGTATTGATGATTTCTATGTGTAGGGAGTATTTCAAGTCCTCTCTTCTAGCTATTTTTAACTGTTTAAAAATTTTAATTTATGTGAGTACATAAGTAAGCATATATTACATACATACATATATATATAGAGAGAGAGAGAGAGTGCAAAAATTGGGCTTATCTATACTGTAAATAGTAGAATAAAAATATAAAGCTAACACACCACCACCTAACTAATTTGGTCTAAGTGGGAAATTCACTTAGATTAATAAGTTGGATAAATAAAAAACATAGCCAAAATATTTTGGAAAAAATATAATACTGGTTTGTGACTTTGGAGTACCTAAAAATATTAGGCTACTAAGTGAGGCTATTAAAATACCGCTCATGAATTATTCTCAGGGGGTTTGCATCAAATTAATGGATCAGAATATTTAACACAATTACTATATTAGTTTGTGAATAAACGAGTGGTTATACATTCTTCAGAAAACAAAGCAAGAGCTAACGACTTTGAAGAATTTATATTCTTCAAATATATTCTTCTTTCTATGATATCAATTGATTTACTCATTCACCAAAGATTGTCCATGTCTGGCAGGATGTAGGTAAGGTACTGGGGATGCACAGATGCATGAGATATAACTGTTACTAATGTGGAGCTTGTGTTTTTATTAGTTGATAGATAATATGCTTAAGATCTTACACAGCAATTATAATGCAGAATTTTTAATATAAATGAATGATAGAGACTAATGGTTAGGAGGAAGAGTTCAGGAATCTGACCAACTGACCTGTTAAACCAATTCATCTATGTACTGGCTATGTGAACTCCAGGAAGAATTGAGCTTTTTAAGCCTCAGTTTCCATGTTATACAATGCAAATAATATCTTCTTTTTAGGGTTATCAGGATAATACTAGTTAATGCATTTTAGGCATTTATTAATACATGTTGAGTGCTCAATATATATTAGCTATTTTTATTATTAATACAAGCTTCTACAAAGTGTTTTGAGAATGCCAAGGAAGCAATTAGCTGAAGATCTATCTATACTATTAGCTTGTTCCCTAAATGGTAAGTTTGCAAAACAATAGATAAAAGCCTACCCAAATTATTATACATCATAAATGACAATATTAATAAATTTATAAAGTTATACTACATAAAATGTCTGTGTAGAATTGGGATATGCAGTGGCTAAAAAGAATCAAGTATGTACGTGACTCAAAGGAAAAGGCAAATGTACTTTAGAGTTGAGATAATGGATTAGCACACAAGATGGGCATAGGCCGAGGGAATTGCACACCAGGCTGGGCCAGAATTGATGGGAAGCAATCAAAGTGATGTGGCAAAGGGACTGATGGAAATTTCATGAAATGGTGCTAGGACATAGAGAATTGCAACTTACACTGACCAACTGATTATTCTCTTCACTAAAGGCATTTTTGGTAGTTTTGCCTTTTGTTTGTAGTCTATCCATTTCTACCATACTGAGGAGACATGTATTGAGCATTGATAAATGATTTATAAAGTGCTCATGTTTGGTTATACATGTTAAATTGTCTTAAAATGGTTTGTTGCATTCCTTTTTAGTCTTCTAGCAAAGTAGTTTTGGAGCTTCTTATCTTAATTGGATAGAACATTCCATCAATCTAATTCATATAACAGTCACTATTTTTTAGTACTTATGTGTTTTACTAAGCACTTGTATATATGCATAAAATTTTCTTTAATTTTAAAAAAAGTCTTACTAAATAGGCATCTTCATATCCATTTGACAAATGAGGGAAGTGAAACATGAGGAAGTTTAATAGCCTGCCCATGGGATATACGTGTGGGCAAGAAATAAAAGTAGGATCCTTCACAGACTTTACATCTTTAAGCAGTGGCTCTGGTTAAAAAAAGAAAGAAAGAAAAAAAGGTAGGCTCTAAATGCAGGTTTATTTGACTCATAAATATGTGTGCTTTCTATGATTCTGCAGTATTTTTTCAGAAGTTGATTTTTTATCATTTATAATGGCATAGTTCATAGCTGTGTTCTTATAGCTGATCTTTGTGTCACAATATTGTTTTTTCTATTCTTTTTTCAATAGCACCAACTTTTTTCTTTTTTAAGGGGATTCAAGTTGTTTGGGGATCATTTGATAGTGTTGCTGTTTGCACATCCAGGCCAGTAGCCCTGACGCATCAGAGGACTGCAAAGTCTTCATATGCCCTTTCTGTGTATTGGTCCCTAGGAAAAGCAGTGGTGTTAAAAAGGGGCTGTAAATCCAGTTTTTGAATCTTGGAAATGTCTCATTTTAAAATCAGCTTTGACATTTAAAGATTGTCATTGTATTGGAACATCTACATTAAGGGTCCTGACAAACAGTTCTCATCTGACAAAAGTAAACCCAATATTACCTTAAGCCAGGCTAGCCCTCACATTGAATAGTTTTATGATGTCACTAGCCTGTGGAACCAACTGATGCACATAGTCTATAATTTTTAAGGTCTTATTCAATCATTTATTTCCTTGGCCTGGAGGCAGTATAGAATTGGGACATGCAATGAGTAAGGAGAATGGAAGATGAACAGAGTTTCATGTAAATATGTCAAACACATGGAATATGAATATGTGCTTCTTAGACATATTAGGGAAGACTGGTTAGCACAAGTTCTGGGTAGCATTCCTGACAACTGACAATGTCATATCTGAACTCAACCAAGAGTTTAAAAAATCTTTTTATGATGGAATTTTTCAAACATCCGTGAAAGTATAGTGAGTATACTTAATTCCAATACTTAATTCCATTACTCAGTTTCAACAATTGTTGACAATTGTCAATTTTATTTAACCTCTTCCTCAACCCCTTGACTTGCTTCTCTTTCTCTCAACAATTTTATCTACAAATTAGTCACTTATAGATAAAACAATATTATTATATCTATAAATACTTCAGTAGGTATTGTGAAAAGATAAAGGGTTAAAAATGTAACTGCAATAATATTGTTATACATAACAAAAATAACACCAATTCCTTAATATTATTTAGAATGTAAGGCTGTTTAAAAATTTCCCAATTTTCTCAGAAATGTCTTTTCAGTTGGTTTATTACTGTTTAAAAATTTCCCAATTTTCTTAGAAAGGTCTTTTCCAGTTGATTTATTAGAAGTAGGATTTAAGTAAAGATCACATTTATATTTAGTTGATATGTCTGTTAGATTTTCTTCAGTTTGTAACCGGTTCTCTTCCTCTCATCTCCCTTTTCCTTAATGCCGTTACTTTGTTGAAGAAATCAGGTTGCTGGTGCCATCATTTCACATTCCTCATTCTGAATCTGGCTGATGGCTTCTTCATGGTGTCATCTTGTTTGTTCCTTTATCCCTCATACTTCCTGTAAATTTGTTGTACTAGAGATCTAGAGGCTTAATTATATTCAAGTTTTAGAATATAAGAACTATAGACTATTGTATTTAAATCTATAATATAAGATCTAGAGACTTAACTACATTCAAGTCCAGTTTTTTGGAAACTAGTTCATAGGAAGTTCTGGGTACTTATTCATTATATTACGAAGTGTGTGATGTCAACTTGTCTTGCTCTTAATGATGGTAATGTTGATTAGTTGGTTCAAGTGTTTTCTGTTTGATACCCATTTTAAAGATTCCTTTTAAGATTCTACTGGGTGCAGTGGCTCATGTCTGTAATCCCAGCAGTTTGGTAGGCTGAGGCTGGTGGATCATTTGAAGTCAGGAGTTCGAGACCAGCCTGACCAACATGGTGAAACCCTGTTTCTATTAATTAGAAAAAAAATTAGCTGGGCATGGTGGCGCATGCCTGTAATCCCAGCTATTTGGTAGGCTGAAAGAGGAGAATTGCTTGAACCCAGGTGGCAGACGTTGCAGTGAGCCGAGCTTTCACCACTGCATAGAGCAAAACTCTGTCTGAAAAAAAAAAAAAAAAGATTCCCAACGACCTTTCATCTGATGGCTTTAGCAGCCTTTAATGATGATTGTGTAGTTCTATTATTCCTACATTAGAGTAGTAAATCTTTTCCTTATCAGTAGTTTGGTTACTCTGAAGTAGAGTTTGCAGGAAAAAAACAGGATAAATAATTATTTCCCATTACTGTTAGTTTATTATTTTAGAATAATGAATCGAAGACCTAGAAATTAAATGATGATCAAGCAGATAATTTTTAGTTTTTTTTTTAATACTTGTAAACTTAAAGATTTTTATATATTTGATATGCATGTGTGTTTTATACTCAAAATTTCTTTGGTCTGTGAGTCCTCTTCAGCCAGTACGCTAAATTGAGTTGGTTTCTATGGTCTTCTAGTATGACCCTGGTAGTTTCTGACAGCTTTCTTAATTTCTGGCACAATAGGTTCTCAGGCTCATCTTGAACATTACTTGCCCAACTCAAAAGTGGTATTTAGAGATCTGTGTGTTTGGTGTACTCATTGCCATTGAGTTGTTATTGCTCCCAAGATCTTTCAGTGGTCAGAGCTACTTAGTAAATATTTATTTTTTAGAAAGAGAAAAGTAGTAATTTTATTGTGATATTTGATATTCAAATGTAAGATTATAGGACTTTCATTTAATCATTTTGATTTTACAGGTGCATCTCTTTTCTTTTACACTGAATTGTGATTTCATATTATAAATAATATATTATTTATTTTATCCAAATATGCATAGTTTTAAGGTTTTAAAAAATATATAGTAGTTTCAAAATAATAATTATATTACTACTATTAATGGTATGACATTTAATGCAGTTTAAAATTTTTGGGGAGTTCTTCGTGTCCTGATATATTCCACTATTGATGTACAATGCAAATACTACATTTAAGCTATATCACCAATTTTATATACAATTATGCTTATTTATTTTTTAAAACAGCATGAATTTATCTTGTAGTTTTCATTTTTAGAATATATACCAATAGGGATGTACAAATGATTGTCTTTTAAAGTCACATGAAAAAAATAATTATTTCTACAGATAATCTACCAACTTGTTAGTTAAATTTATTTGCTTTAGAGTTGTAGTGTACTTATTTTAATTTTAATTTAATTTTGTTTTTAAAAAATTATTTGTAAAAACTGATAAGTAAAAATTATAAATATGGTGTATAACATGTTTATATGTATATATGGATTGTAGAATGACTAAGCTATTTTACATAAGCATTCACATGCTTTTTTTGTGGTGAGAACATTTAAATCTACTCAGCAATTTTCAAATATATAGTATACTGTTATCAACTGTAATCACCATGATATACAGTAGATCTCTTGAACTTATTTCTCCTGTCTAACCAACATTTTGTTTCCTTTGACCAACATCTCCCCAATCTTTCCACCCCTCAGCCTCACTCTCTGTTTTTTGTTTGTTGTTTGTTTCAACTTCTATTTTAAGTTCAGGGGTACATGTGCAGGATGTGCAGGTTCGTTATATAGGTAAACATGTGCCATGGTGGTTTGCTGCACAGATCATCTCATCATCTAGGTATTAAGCCCAGCATCCAATAGCTAGCTATTCTTCCTGATGCTCTCCCTCCCTGCCACAGTACCCCTGACAGGCCCCAGTGTGTTTTTCCTTCCTCTCAATGTGTCCATGTGTTCTCATAATTCAGCTTCCACTTATAACTGAGAACATGAAGTGTTTAGTTTTCTGTTCCTGCTAAGGATAATAGCTTCCAGCTTGATCCATGTCCCTACAAAGGACATGATCTCATTCCTATTTATGGCTGCATGGTATTCCATGGTGTATATGTACCACATTTTCTTTATCCAGTCCACCATTGATGGACACCAAGGTTGATTCTACATCTTTGCTATTGTGAAGAGTGCTACAATGAACATATGCATGCATGTATCTTTATAATAGAATAATTTATATTCCTTTGGTATATAAATCATTATATATTTGGTATATAAATCATTATAAACCTCAGTAATGGGGTTTCTGGGTCAAATAGTATTTCTGCCTCTAGGTCTTTGAGGAATCACCACACTGTCTTCCACATGGTTGAATTAACTTACACTCCCCCAACAGTGTAAAAATGTTCCTTTATCTTCACAACCTTGACAGCATCAATTGTTTTTTTGACGTTTTTTCCTTTTATTTTCTTTTTATTATTATACTTTAAATTTTGGGGTACATGTGTAGAACGTGCAGGATTGTTACAAGGTATACACATGCCATGGTGGTTTGCTGCATCCATCCCCTTCATCTACATTAGGTATTTCTCTTAATGTTACCCCTCCTCAGTCTCCCACCCCCTGCTATTCCTTCCCTAGCCCCTCACCCCCTAACAGGCCCAGATGTGTGATCTTCCCCTCTCTGAGTCCATGTGTTCTCATTGTTCAACTCCCACTTATGAGTCAGAACAAGTTTGGTTTTCTGTTTTTGTGTCAGTTTGCCAAGAATGATGGTTTCAAGCTTCATCCATATCCCTACAAAGGACATAAACTCATCCTTTTTTATGGCTGCATAGTATTTCATGGTGTATATGTGCTATATTTTCTTTATCCAGTCTATCATTGATGGGGATTTGAGTTGGTTCCAAGTCTTTGCTATTGTAAACAGTGCTGCAATGAACATACATGTGCATGTGTCTTTACAATAGAATGATTTATAATCCTTTGGGTATATACTCACTAATGGAATTGCTGGTCAAATGGAATTTCTATTTCTAAATCCTTGAGGAATCACCACATTGTCTTCTACAATGGTTGAACTAATTTACACTCCCACCAACAATGTAAAAGCATTCCTATTTCTCCACATCCTCTCCAGCATCTATTGTTTCCAGATGATTGCTATTCTAACTGGTGTAAGATGATATCTCAATGTGGTCTTGATTTGCATTTCTCTAATGATCAGTGATGATGAGCCTTTTTTCATATGTTTGTTGGTTGCATAAATATATCCTTCATCCACTTTTTGTTGGGGTTGGTTTTTTTTGTTTGTTTAAACATAAGACCTAACACCATAAAAACCTTAGAAGAAGACTTAGGCAATACCATTCAGGACATAGGCATAGGCAAGGACTTCATGACAAAAACACCAAAAGCAATAGCAACAAGAACCACAATAGACAAATGAGATCTAATTAAACTGAAGAGCTTCTGCACAGCAAAAGAAACTATTGTTAGAGTGAACCAGCAACCACCAAAATGGGAAAAAATTTTTGCAATCTACCCATCTGCCAAAGGGCTGATATCCAGAATCTACAAAGAACTTTTTCTTTTCTTACTTAACAATTTGATGTTCTGTTTCTTGACTTTTTAATAGTCGCCATTCTGACTGTCATGAGATGGTATCTCATTGCGGTCTTGATTTACATTTCTCTAATGATCAATGAGCTTTTTATTCCATATGTTTGTTGGCCACATGTGTGTATTCTTTTCAAAAGTGTCTGTTCATGTCCTTTGCCCAGTTTTTAATTGAGTCGTTTGTTTTTCTTATTAGATCTTTGTCAGATGGATAGATTACAAAAATTTTCTCCCATTCTGTAGGTTGTCTGTTTGCTCTGATTGTATTAATCTGTTCTCATGCTGCTAATAAAGACATATCTGAGACTGGGTATATAAAGAAAAAGAAGTTTAATGGACTCACCATTCCACTTGGCTGGTGAGACCTCACAATCACAAAGGAGGAGCGAAGACATGTCTTGCAGGCAAGAGAGAATGTGCAGGAACATTCCCTTTATAAAATCATGAGATCTCATGAGACTTATTTACTATCAAGAGAACAGCATGTGAAAAACCCACCCCCATGATTTAATTACCTCCCACTGGGCCCCTCCCAGCACATGTGGGGATTATGGGAACTACAATTCAAGATGAGAGTTGGGTAAGGACAGAGCCAAAACATATTATTCTGTCCCTGGCCCCTCCCAAATTTCATGTCCTCACATTTTGAAACTAATCTGCCTGTGAGCCTGTAAAATCAAAAGCAAGTTAGTTACTTCCTAGATACAATAGGAGTGCAAGCATTTGATAAATACATCCATTCCAAATGGGAGAAATTGGCCAAAACAAAGGAGCAATAAGTCCCATGTAATTCCGAAATCCAATAGGACAGTCATTAAATCTTAAAGTTCCAAAATGATCTCCTTTGACCCCATGTCTTACATCCAGGTCATGCTGATGCAAGAGGTGGGCTCCCACAGCCTTGGGCAGCTATGCCCCTGTGGCTTTGCAAGTTAGAGACCCACTCCTAGCTTCTTTCTTGGGATGGCATTGAGTGTCTGTGGCTTTTCCAGGTGCACAGTGCAAGCTGTTGGTTGATCTACCATTCTGGGGTCTGGAGGATGCTGGCCCTCTCTTCTCATAGCGCCACTAGGCGGTGCCCCAGTAGGGACTCTGTGTGGGAGCTCTGAGCCCACATCTCCCTTCCACACTGCCTAGCAGAGGTTCTCCATGAGGGCCCTGCCTCTGAAGCAAACTTCTGCTGGAATATCCAGGTGTTTCCATATGTCTTCTGAAATTTAGGTGGAGGTTCCTAAACCTCAATTCTTGACTTCTATGCACCTGCAGGTTCAACACCATGTGGAAGCTGCCAAGGCTTGGGGCTTGCATCCACCAAAGCCATTGCCTGAGCTGTACCTTGGTCCCTATTAGCCATGGCTGGAATGGCTGAGACACAGGGCACCAAGTCCTTAGCTGCACATAGCAGGGGGTCCCTGGTCCCAGCCTGTAAAATTATTTTTCCTCCTAGGTCTCTGGCCTGTGAGGGGATGGTCTGTCTGGAAGGTCTTTAATATACCCTGGAGACATTTTCGCTATTGTCTTGGTGATTAACATCTGGTTCCTTGTTATGAAAATTTCTGCAGCAGGTTTGAATTTCTCCCCAGAAAATGGGTTTTTGTTTTTGATTGTATTGTCAGGCTGCAAATTTTCCAAACTTTTATACTTTGCTTCCTCTCAAATGATTTGCTGCTTAGAAATTTCTTCTGCCAGATGACCTAAATCATCTGTCTCAAGTTCAAAGATCCACAGCTCTCTAGCACAGGGGCAAAATTTTGCCAGTCTCTTTGCTAAAGCATAACAAGAGCTAGCTTTGTTCCAGTTCCCAACAAGATCCTCATCTCCATCTGAGACCACTACCTCAGTCTGGACTTTATTGTTCATATCGCTATTAGTATTTGGTCAAAGCCATTCAACAAGTCTCTAGGAAGTTCCAAAGTTTTTCACATCTTCCTGTCTTCTGAGCCCTCTAAGCTCTAGGAAGTTCTAAAGTTTCCCACATTTTTGTGTCTTCTTCTGAGCCCTCCTCACTGTTCTAACCTCTTCCTGTTACCCAGTTCCAAAGTTGCTTTCATATTTTCAGGTATTCTTATAGCAGCACTACACTCTACCAGAACCAGTTTACTGTATTAGTCCATTCTCGTGATGCTAATAAAGACAAACTTGAGACTGGATAATTTAGAAAGAAAAACAGGTTCAAGGGGCTCACTGTTCCACATGGGTGGGGAGGCCTTGCAATCATGACAGAAGGTGAAGGAGGGGCAAAGGCATGTCTTACATTGTGGCAGACAAGAGAGCATGTGCCAGGAAACTGCCCTTTATAAAACCATCAGATCATGTGAAACTTACTTACTAGCAGAAGAGCAGCATGGGAAAAACCTGCCCCATAATTCAATTACCTCCCACTGGGTTTCTCCCATGACATGTGGGGATTATGGGAACTACAATTCAGGATGAGATTTGGCTGGGGAGACAGCCAAATCATATAACTGATGATAGTTTCTTTTGCTGTGCAGAAGTCTTTTAGTTTAATTAGGTCCCATTTGTCAAATTTTGCTTTTGTTGCAATTCCTTTTGGCATTTTCATCATGAAATCTTTGCCCGTGCCTATGTCCTGAATGGAATCATCTATATTTTTTCTCAGGGCTTTTATAGTTTTGGGTTTCACATTTAAGTCTTTAATCTATCCTGAGTTAATTTTTGCCTATGGTATAAGGAAGGGGTCCAGTTTCAGTTTATTGGATATGGCTAGCCAGTACTCCCAGTACCATTTATTAAATGGGGAGTCCTTTTGCCATTACTGTTTTTGTCAAGTTTGTTGAAAGATCAGATGGTTGTAGGTGTGCAGTCTTATTTCTGAGTTCTCTATTCTGTTCCCTTGGTTTATGTGTCTGTTCTTATACCAGTACCATGTTGCTTTGGTTGCTGAAGCCCTGTAGTATAGGTTCAAGGCTGGTAGTGTGATGCCTCCAGCCGTGTTTTTTTTTTGCTGTTTACTTAAAAAAAATTATACTTTAAGTTCTAGGGTACATGTGCAGAACGTGTAGGTTTGTTACACAGGTATACATGTGCCATGATGGTTTGATGCACCCAATCAACCCATCATCTACATTAGGTATTTCTCCTAATGCTATCCCTTCCACCACCCTTAGCACCCAACAGGCCCAGGTTTGTGATGTTCCCCTCTCTGTGTCCATGTGTTCTCATTGTTCAGCTCCCACCTATGAGTGAGAACATGTGGTGTTTGGTTTTCTATTCTTGTGTTAGTTTGCTAAGAATGATGGTTCCCAGCTTCATCCATGTCCCTGCAAAGGACATGAACTCATCCTTTTTTATGGCTGCATAGTATTCCATGGTGTATATGTGCCACCTTTTCTTTATCCAGTCTATCATTGATGCGCATTTGGGTTGGTTCCAAGTCTTTGCTTTTGTGAACAGTGCCACAATAAACATATGTGTGCATATGTCTTTATAGTAGAGTGATTTATAATCCTTTGGGTATATACTCAGGAATGGAATTGCTGGGTCAAATGGTGTTTCTAGTTCTAGACCCTTGAGGAATTGCTACACTGTCTTCCAAAATGGTTGAACTAATTTACACTGCCACCAACAGTGTAAAAGCATTCCTATTTCTCCACATCCTCTCCAGCATTTATTGTTTCCTGACTTTTTAATGAATGCCATTCTAACTGGCATGAGATTGTACCTAATTGTGGTTTCAATTTGCATTTCTCTAATGACCAGTGATGATGAGCATTTTTTCATATGTCTATTGGCTGCATAAATGTCTTGTTTTGAGAAGTGTCTGTTCATATCATTTGCCCACTTTTTGATGGGGCCGTTTGTTTTTTCTTGTAAATTTGTTTAAGTTCTTTGTAGATTCTGGATATTACCCTTTGTCAGATGGATAGATTGCAAAAATTTTCTCTCATTCTATAGGTTGGCTATTCACTCTGATGATAGTTTCTTTTGCTGTGCAGAAACTCTTTAGTTTAATTAGATCCCATTTGTCAATTTTGGCTTTCGTTGCCATTGTTTTTGGTGTTTTAGTCATGAAGTCTTTGCTCATGCCTATGTCGTGAATGGTATTGCAAAGGTTTTCTTCTAGGATTTTAATAGTTTTAGGTCTTACATTAAGTCTTTACTCTATCTTGAGTTAATTTTTGTATAAGGTGTAAGGAAGGAATCCAGTTTCAGCTCTTTGCATATGGCTAGCCAGTTTTCCCAACACCATTTATTAAATAGGAAATTCTTTCCCCATTGCTTGTTTTTGTCAGGGTTGTCAAAGACCAGATGGTTGAAGATGTATGGTGTTATTTCTGAGGGTTCTGTTCTGTTCCATTGGTGCGTATATCTGTTTTGGTACCAGTACCATGCTGTTTTGGTTACTGTAGCCTTGTAGAATAGTTTCAAGTCAGGTAGCGTGATGCCTCCAGCTTTGTTCTTTTTGCTTAAGATTATCTTGGCTATGTGGGCTCTTTTTTGTTCTCATGTGAAATTTAAAGTGTTTTTTCCAATTCTGTGAAGAAAGTCAATGATAGTTTGATGGGAATAGCATTGAATCTGTACATTACTTTGGGCAGTATGGCCATTTTCATGATATTGATTCTTCCTAACCATGAGCATGGAATGTTTTTCTATCTGTTTGTGTCCTCTCTTATTTCCTTGAGCAGTAGTTTGTGGTTCTCCTTGAAGAGGTCCTTCACTTCCCTTGAAAGTTGTATTCCTAAATATTTTATTCTCTTTATAGCAGTTGTGAATGGGAGTTCACTCATGATTTGGTTCTCTGTTTGTCTGTTAATGGTGTATAGGAATGCTTGTAATTTTTTCACATTGATTTTGTAATCCTGAGACTTTGCTCAAGTTGCTTATCAGCTTAAGGAGATTTTAGGCTGAGATGATGGGGTTTTCTCAATACACAGTTATGTCATCTGCAAACAGACAATTTGACTTCCTGTTTTTCTAGCTGAATACCCTTTATTTCTTTCTCTTCCCTGATTGCCCTGGCCAGAACTTCCAATACTATGTTAAATAGGAGTGGTGAGAGAAGCATCATTCTCTTGTGCTGGTTTTTAAAGGCAATGCTTCCAGTTTTTGACCATTCAGTATGATATTGGCTGTGGGTTTATCATAAATAGCTCTTATTATTTTGAGATACATTCCATCAATACCTAGTTTATTGAGAGTTTTTAGCATGAAGGGCTGTTGAATTTTGTTAAAGACCTTTTCAGCATCTATTGAGATAATCATGTGATTTTTGTCATTGGTTCTGTTTATGTGATGGATTATGTTTATTGATTTGCATATGTTGAATGAGCCTTACATCCCAGGGATAAAGCCAACTTGATTGTGGTGGACAAGCTTTTTGATGAGCTGCTGGATTTGGTTTGCCAGTATTTTATTGAGGATTTTCACAGTGATGTTCATTAGGGATATTGGCCTAAAATTTTCTTTTTTTTGCTGTGTCTCTGCCAGGTTTTGGTGTCAGGATAATGCTGGCATCATAAAATGAGTTAGGGTGGATTCCCTCTTTTTCTATTGTTTGGAATAGTTTCAGATGGAATGGTAACAGCTCCTCACTGTACTTCTGGTAGAATTCGGCTGTGAATCCATCTGGTCCTAGACTTTTTTGGGTTGGTAGGCTAAGAATTCCTGCCTCAATTTCAGAACTTGTTATTGGTCTATTCAAGTATTCAACTTCCTCCTGGTTTAGTCTTGGGAAGGTGTATGTCTCCAGGAATTTATCCATTTCTTCTAGATTTTCTAATTTACTTTCATAGAAGTGTTTATAGTATTCTCTGATGGTAGTTTGTATTTCTGTGGGATCAGTAGTGATATCCCATTTATAATTTTTTATTGCATGTATTTGATTTTTCTCTCTTTTCTTCTCTATTAATTCAGCTAGCTGTCTATCTATTTTGTCAATATTTCTAAAAAACTAGCTCCTGGATTCACTGATTTTTTTGAAGGGTTTTTTTTTGTATCTTTATCTCCTTCAGTTTTGCTCTGATCTTAGTTATTTCTTGTCTTCTGCTAGCTTTTGAATTTGCTCTTGCTTATCTAGGTCTTTTAATTGTGATGTTATGGTGACAATTTTAGATCTTTCCTGCTTTCTGTTGTGGTCAGTTAGTGCTATAAATTTCCCTCTACACACTGCTTAAAATGTGTCCCAGAGATTCTGGTATGTTGTGTTTTTGTTCTCATAAGTTTCAAATAACGTCTTTATTTCTGCCTTCATTTTTATTTACTCAGTAGGCATTCAGGATCAGGTTGTTCAGTTTCCATGTAGTTATACAGTTTTGAGTGAATTTCTTAATCTTGAGTTCTAATTTGATTGCACTGTGGTCTGAGAGACTGTTATGATTTCTGTCCTTTTGCATTTGCTGAGGAGTGTTTTACTTCCAATTATGTGGTCAATATTAGAATACGTATGATGTGGTGCTGAGAAGACTGTATATTCTGTTGATTTGGGGTGGAGAGTTCTCTA
>CAUYQU010057829.1:0-12077 GCA_963574635.1 Cheracebus regulus
TAAATGCAAGTCACTGGATGACTGGGCATGGTGGCTCACGCCTGTAATCCCAGCACTTTGGGAGGCTGAGGCAGGCAGATCATGAGGTCAAGAGATCGAGACCATCCTGGCCAACATGGTGAAACCCTGTCTCTACTAAAATAGAAAAATTAGCTGGGCATGGTGGCTCACGCCTGTAATCCCAGGACTTTGGGAGGCCGAGGCGGGTGGATCATGAGGTCAAGAGATCAAGATCATCCTGGCCGACATAGTGAAACCCTGTCTCTACTAAAATATAAAAATGAGCTGGGCATGGTGGTACACGTCTGTAGTCCCAGCTACTCGGGAGGCTGAGGCAGGAGAATTGCTTGAACACGGGAGGTGGAGGTTGCAGTGAGCTGAGATTGCGCCACTGCACTCCAGCCTGGCGCCTGGTGACAGGGCAAGACTCTGTCTCAAAAAAAAAGAGAAAAATATACATAAAATTTTATAGCAGAAAGGCATATATTAGAGGCTATCAGAGACAAGAATAACGTCAGGAAGCTCTATGTAACTCAAGAGGCAAACATATTTGAAGAACTATTTAAAAAGCATTATATTTGGAACAAGAACAAAGAAAAAGCTAGGCTTTCTGTTTGGGCCTGAAAAGGTCAGGTTGGAGGTAACAGAGAAAGCAGAATTCCCTCAGGCCTTTTCACCTCTGTCTCCTATCAAAGGGAAATCATTTTTTTTTTTTTTTGTACTAAGGAGCAGTAGAGCCTTAGGGGACATAGGGGAAGTGAGCTCAAGAGAAGCAATGAAACCCAGCAAGTACCAGGCTAATCTAAAAGGGACCAGATGACAGCCAAGGGTACTACAAGAACTTGTAAATGGGATTTCCGTTGGTGACACAGGAACTTCTGGGAAAGAGAAAGGGGTTGGGAACCTGAAGGGACATGGAAGGAAGGTGGACTGTGTAAAGAAATGGTGAGCTGTCAGTGGCTCACACCTGTAATCCCAGCACTTTGGGAGGCCGAGGTGGGAGGATCATGAAGTCAGGAGTTTGAGACCAGCCTGACCAACATGGTAAAACCCTATCTCTACCAAAAATACAAAAATTAGCCGGGCGTGGTGGCACACACCTGTAATCCCAGCTACTTGGGAGGCTGACGCAGGAGAATTGTTTGAACCTGGGAGGCGGAGGTTGCAGTGAGCTGAGATCACGCCACTGCACTCCAGCCTGGGCGACAGAGAAAGACTCTGTCACCACCCCAGAAAAAAAAAAAATGGTGAGCTTGATGTGATTCTCCAGCAAAGTTCTAGGACACATTATTATGGCCTGTTTGGGGGCTTTGAACTTGAAATAAAAAGCATTAGAAATCAGAATGGGAATACTGAGAGCAAGCTGGATCAGACAAGCTGTACAGCCTTCTTAGCCTGAGATTCCAGGTTCCTATACAGGGAAATTAAACAGGTAGTTCAACAAGAATTTACTGAGGCCGAGCGTGGTGGCTCACGCCTGTAATCCAAGCACTTTGGAGGCCAAGGAGGGTGGATCACTTGAGTTTGGGAGTTCAAGACCAGCCTGACCAACATGGTGAAACCCCGTCTATTAAAAAAAAAAAAAAAAAGAATTTACTGAGTGTGTACTGTGTGCCAGGCTCTGGGCTTCTATCAGTGAACAACATAGGCAAAAACCCTTACCTTCAGAGTTCCTGCAAAGATTAAACAGAATTACCCAGCAGTCTCACTGCTGGGATGCTGTGTATGATCCCGCAATCCCACTTCTAGGTATATTCCCAAAAGAAACAAATGGACTTCAACTGATATTTGTAAATCATGTTCATAACAGCATTATGCAGTAGCCAAATAAAAGGCGAAACAACCCATTCATCAAGAGATAAATGGATAAACAAAATGTGATATATACATATCCTTAAAAAGGAAGGAAATTCTAAAAAAAAAAAAAAAAAAAAGGAAGGAATTCAGACATGTACTACCACATGGATGAACCTTTAGGACATGACACTAAGTGAAATAAGCCAGGCACAAAAGGATAAACATCTCAGCCTGGCCAACATGGCGAAACCCCATCTCTACTAAAAATATAAAAATTAGCTGGGCCTGGTGACAGATGCCTGTAATCCCAGCTCCTTGGGAGACTGAGGCAGGAGAATCACTTGAACCTAGGAGGTAGAGGTTGCAGTGAGCAAAGATCATGCCACTGCACTCCAGCCTGGGCAACAAAGATTCCGTCCCCCCCAAAAAAGAAAAAAAAAATGGTGAGCTTGATGTGATTCCCCAGCAAAGTTCTAGGATACATTATTATGGCCTGTTTCGGGGGCTTTGACCTTGAAACAGCAAGCATTAGAGATCAGAATGGGACTACTGAGAGCAAGCCCAGGCAACAGAGCAAGACTGTCTCAAAAATAAAAACAAAAAAATGACAAACATCGTATGATTCTACTTACATGAGGTGCTTAGAGCAATCAAATTCATAGAGACAGAAAGCACTATGGAGGTTCTAAGGGGCTGGAGAAGGGGAAAATGGGGAGTTAATGCTTAATGGGTATAGAGTTTTAGTTTGGGAGGATGAAAAAGTTCTGGAGATGCATAGTGGTGTTGGTGAAGGTATAACAACGTGAATGTATTTAATACTGCTGGACTGTCCACTTGAAAATGGTTAAAATGGTCAATTTTATGCTATACATAATTTTACCACAATAAAAAAACCCTCTCTTTATAAATTTACATTTTTAGAGGGGAAAGACAGATAATAAATAAAATAAATAAGTAAAAGATATGCTATATTAGATGTTAACTAGCACTATGTAGAAAAATAAGCAGAAGAGGGGATGGAAAGCTGGAAAATGGGTGAGAGTTGCAGTTTTTGTTTTGTTTTGTTTTTTTTAAGATGGAGTTTTTCTCTTGTTGCCTAGGCTGGAGTAGTGATGCAATCTCAGCATGACGCAATCTCGGCCCACTGCAACCTCTGCCTCCTGGGTTCAAGCAATTCTCCTGCCTCGGCCTCTGGAGTAGCCGAGACTACAAGTGTGCACTAACATGCCTGGCTAATTTTGTTATTTTTTGTAGAGATGGGGTCTTCCTATGCTGCCCAGGCTGGTCTCAAAACATCTGGGCTCAAACGATCCTCCTACCTTGGCCTCCCAAAGTGTTGGGATGACAGGCGTGTACCACCCTGCCTGGCCCAGGTTTGTATTTTAAAGCAATGTTTCAGGCCAGGCGTGGTGGTTCACACCTGTAATCCCAGCACTTTGGGAGGCTGAGGCAGGTGGATCACCTGAGGTCAGGAGTTCGAGACCAGACTGGCCAACATGGTGAAACCCCATCTCTACTAAAAATGCAGAAAAATTAGCCAGGCGTGGCAGCACATGCCTGTAATCCCAGCTATTTGGGAGGCTGAGTCAGAAGAATTACTTGAACCCGGGAGGCAGAGGTTGCAGTGAGCTGAGATCGCATCATTGCACTCCAGCATGGGTAATAAGAGTGAAACTCCGTCCCCAAAAACAGCAATGTTTCTCAAATTTTGTTGTGCATAACAGTCTCTTACAGATCTCATTAAAATGCAGATTCTGATTCAGGAGATCTGGGGTAGGGCCTGATTTCCAAAGACCACACTTGTGAAACCCTAAGACCACCATGTTGACAGGAAGCCCAAAGTTGCCTGCTGGAGGATGAGAGGCCTTATGGAGGAAAAACAAGCACCCCAGGCTCAGCTGACAGCCAGCATCAACTGCCAGACATGTGAGGGCGGCCATTTTGGCTCTTCTAGCCTAGTAGACCTTCCAGCAGCAATACATGATTGAAACAGCGATTGATCTGAAAGGATCCCTCTGACTGCAGTGTGGACAATAGGCTGTGGGAAGGTGGGACATGTGTAGAAGCAGGGTTACTCTGAACAAGTGCACAGTTGCATCTACCAAAGGGGGTGCCTTTTTCTTTTTATTTTCTTTGAGACAGGGTCTCGCTCTGATGTCCAGGCTGGAATACAGTGGTGTGATCTCAGCTTATTGCAGCCTCTGCCTCCCAGGTTCAAGTGATATTCCTGCCTCAGCTTCCTGAGTAGCTGAGATTACAGGCATGCACTACCACACTTGGCTAATTTTGTATTTTTAGTAGAGATGGGGTTTTACCACGTTGGCCAGGCTGGTCTTATGAACTCCTGACCTCATGCTCTGTCCCGCCTCGGCCTCCCAAAGTGCTGGGATTACAGGCATCAGCCACTGCACCTGGCCCCTTTTTGTAATTTGCATGACAGCATTGATTGCCTTTGCAGCAGCTCAGTGAGAAAGTGGTGGGATTCTTAATATAATCTGAAGCAAAGACTGACAAGATTGGACATGGGGTGGAGTCAAGGATGAAGGCATGGAGTTACGTGAGGGGGAAGCCTGCAGGAGGAACACATTTGGAAGAAACATGATTGCTTACTAGATATCAAAGTTCAAATGTCAAGACTAGAATTTTGGGGCGAGGTGCCATGGTTCACACCTGTAATCTTAGCACTTTGGGAGGCTGAGGCCGGAGGACCACTTGAGCTCAGGAGTTCAAGAGCAGCCTGGGCAACATAGTGAGACTTCATCTCTATTAAAAAAAAAATTATATATATATATATGTATATTATATATGTGTATGTGTGTGTGTGTGTGTGTGTGTGTGTGTGTGTGTGTGTGTGTATGGTTGAAAAGTCATTAGATACTTAAGACCATAGACTGAGTGAGATCACCCAGGAGTAAGTGCAGATAAAAAGGACCCAAGACTGAGCCCAAGGAGACTGGGGAGTAGCAGCCAAACAGCTTTCCCCATGCAGAGATCACAAATGACCTTTACAAGAGAAGTTTTGGTGAAGTGCTGAATACAAACCTGTAATTTAGGGTGGGTTCAAGAAAGAAATGGAAGGAGAGGAGCTGGAGGCAGAATATAAATAAACGCTTACACAAAATTGCTCTGTAAAGGTGAGCAGAGAAATGAGGCTGTGACGGGAGGAGAAAGGGAGTTCAAGTTTGTTTTTCAGATGGGAGACATGCCAGCATGTCTGCATACAGGTAAAAATGACTCAAGTGAGAGAAACAACTGATGAGGCACAAAAGTCCTTGAAGGAACAAGATCTAGAGCACAGAGGGGCTGGCTGCAGACAGCAGCAGAGACGGTGCCATTAGCAGGAAAAGCCAGGGTATACAGGCACAAATGCAGGCAGCAGGTTCATGGTGGGGGGTGGGAGCCTTTGGCAGTTCTCTTCTGAGAACTTTAATTTGCTCAAGAAAATAGGATCTTAACTGGGCCCAGTGGCTTATGCCTATAATCCCAGCACTTTGAGAGGCCGAGGTGGGAGGATCACTTGAGGCCAGGAGTTCAAGACCAGCCTGGGCAACATAGTGAGACCCTGTCTCTAAAATCAAGATTTTTTTTTGACATGGAGTCTTGCTCTGTCGCCCAGGCTGGAATACAGTGATACCATCTCAGGTCACTGTTAACATTCCCCTCCCAGGTTCAAATGATTATCTTGCCTTAGCCTCCCAAGTAGCTGGGATAACAGGTGCCTGCCACCACACCTGGCTAATTTTTGTATTTTTAGTAGAGACAGGGTTTCACCATGTTGGCCAGGCTGGTCTTGAACTCCTGACCTCAGGTGATCTGCCCCCTTGGCCTCCCAAAGTGCTGGGATTACAGGTATGAGCCACCGTGCCCAGCCTGCCCAGTCTAAAATAAGATCTTAACTGGGCCCAGTGGTTTGTATCTATAATCCCAGCAATTTGGGAGGCTGATGTTGGAGGATCTCTTGAGATCAGGAGTTTGAGATCAGCCTGAGAACAACATAGTGAGACCTCCATTTCTACAAAAAACCCCCCAAAATTTAAAAAAGCAACCAATAGCTGGGCATGGTGGTGCACACCTGTAGTTCCAGCAGTTTGGGAGGATTGCTTGAGCCAGGAGTTCAAGGCTGCAGTGAGTTATGATTGTGCTATAGCACTCCAATCTAGGTGACAGACCCTGTGTCTCAAAAAAATAAATTAATTAATAATTATAAAATAGGATGTAAGATAATCAGTTGAGAGTGAGGATGGGGAGGGGCTTAAGGAGAACTGAAGGTGCTGCATGAGTAGATAGCATCAGAAAACATATGATA
This sequence comes from Cheracebus regulus, assembly GCA_963574635.1. Taxonomy (NCBI): domain Eukaryota; kingdom Metazoa; phylum Chordata; class Mammalia; order Primates; family Pitheciidae; genus Cheracebus; species Cheracebus regulus. The sequence continues at coordinate 6,104 of CAUYQU010057829.1, forward strand.
AGATTATTTATAGGCTGGGCACAGTGGTTCACACCTGTAATCCCAGCACTTTGGGAGGCTGAGTTGGGTGGATCACCTGAGGTCGAGAGTTCAAGACCAGCCTGGCCAACATGGTGAAACCTGTCTCTACTAAAAATACAAAAATTAGCTGGGCATGGTGGTGGGCACCTGTAATCCCAGCTACTCGGGAGGCGAAGGCAGGAGAATTGCCTGAACCTGGGAGGCACAGGTTTCAATGAGCCAAGATCGCGTCATTGCACTCCAGCCTGGGCGACAAGAGTGAAACTCTGTCTCAAAACAAAACAAAACAAAAGATTATTTATAATATTCTTGGGACAAGGTAGGGAAATACAGCCTGGCTAGAAGGCCTAAGTGAGGCAGTAATTGGTTGTCAAGGAATGAAGTGATGCCAGTCTAGACAGAGATTCTTTCACTGGGGTTTAACCTTAGTCACTTTCGAACTAATATTGTTATGTCAAATCATGCAAGGGCCAAAATAAGGCCTTTATGTAATTCAAAATAAAAATTATGAAATCATAAAACAAGCATAAGAAAGTCCAAGGCTGGGTGCAGTGGCTCATGCCTGTAATTCCAACACTTTGGGAGGTCAAGGCTGGAGGTACTTGAGCCCAGGAGTTCAAGGACAGCCTAGGCAACATGGGAGACCCTGTCTCTACCCCCCACCCAAAAAAAAAAGCTGACAGTTGAACTGAGGAGGGTTCAAGAGGATTGCACTATTGCATGCCAGCCTGCATGCCAGCCTGGCTGATAGAGTGAGACCCTATCTTAAAAAACATATATTGAACTTAAAATTCTTGGCAAGATTCTTTTTTTTTTTGGTGTTGCTTTATTTATTGGTGCCTTCTACATAGGCTGAACTGGGCGCCCTTTGGGTAAATGCAGATCCCACAGATCCAGGGAAGATTCAACAATTTTTAAATTTTTTGTACAGATGGGGTCTCACTGTGTTGCCCAGGTTGGTTTTGAACTCCTGGGCTGAAGTGATCCTCCTGCCTCAACAACACAAAGTGCTGGGATTATAGGTGTGAGCCACTGTGCCCGGCCCTGACAAATTTGTTAAAGGCTTCAAAGCTAGATGGGCAACCAGTAAACTGATAAACAGAGACAGATTTCAAATGACTGAAGAAATGCACCAAATTGAACAAGATGAGAATTTAACAAATTCCTCGCTCTTAGGTTCAGGAAGCCAACTACTCACAGAGAATGGGGAAGCGATGGCTTAGCAGCATATGTAAAATACCTAAAGGGGGTCCCTAAAAAACCACTGACACCAGAGGATATGCTCCAAAACAGCAGCAGGAGCTACTGTGTAATTCTTAATGATTTTAATTTTCTTCTTTTTTTCTTAGAGACAGGGTATCATTCTGCCATCCAGGCTGGAAGGTAGAGATGCAACCATAGATCACTGCAACCTCAAACTCCTGGGCTCAGGCCATCCTCCCACCTCAGCCTCCTGAGTAGCTGGGACTACAAGTGTGTGCCACCATGCCTGGCTAAAATTTTTTGTTTGTTTAGATGGAGTCTCGCTCTGTCATCAGGCTGGAGTGCCATAGCCCGATCTCGACTCACTGCAACCTCCGCCTCCCGGGTTCAAGCGATTCTCCTGCCTCAGCCTCCCAAGTACCTGGGACTACAGGTGCCCGCCACAACTCCGGGCTAATTTTGCCTAAGTTTTAAAGTTTTTTTGTAGAGATGGAGTCTTGCTATGTTGCCCAGGCTGGTCTTGAACTCCTGGCCTTAAGGGAGGCCACCTTGGCCTTCCAAAGTGCTTTGATTACAGGTGTGTGCCTGATTTTTATTTTCTTTTATACACCTTCCTTTATATTTCAAGTTGCTCACTATGATAAATAATTACTCTTATAATCATAAAAAGTTAAACATTGCTGTTATTTTAGGCACCAGCAATATAAACATGGTCTAATAACGGAGGGGGATAGTACTGCTCTACTTTGCATCACTCCTAGACTGCTGAGTTCACCTGGGTGTCATGATTTTTTTTTTTTTTTTTTTTTTTTGAGACAGGGTCTCTGCTAACTGCAACCTCCACCTCTTGGGTTCAAGCTTTTCTCCCGCCTCTCTCAAGCAGCTGGGAGTACAGGCGGGCACCACCACACCCTGTTAATTTTGTATTTTTAATGGAAACACAGTTTCACCATGCTGGCCAGGCTGGTCTTAAACTCCTGGTCTCAAGTGCTGGGATTGCAGGCGTGAGCCACCACACCCAACCTAGGTGTCACCGTTTTGAGGTGAGCAGGCAAACCATGTCAGATAAGGAAAGCCTGCAAGAGAAAGCCCAGAGAGAAAAAAAGGGAGCCTAGAACTAAAATTCTGTCTTCTACACATGATGTGTACAAAAGAATGAACAGTGGAAACTGCAAGAAAACAGATGTCTCCCCAACAGAAGGAAGAGCAAAAGTGGACAAAAGCTAGGTGGCATCTCGGAGAGAGAATTCTAGTACAGAATGGCTAACTGAATTAGCTGAGCATCAGAGCCCCTCTCAGCCTTAACTTCTGAATTTTTATAAATGGAAAGTGTCCTATTAGAATTCTCATTAAAACCAAATTTTAAAATAAAAAATCTAGACATACTTAGGATGTCTATCTGAAGAGGAATGATGAAATAAATTACAGGTCATCCATTCTGGAAACAGTTGCTAAAAGAATATGGTAGATCTACAATATTACTGGGATAGGATATATGGTTAGATGAAGAAAGCAAATTGCCAGGTGGTATATGTAGTATGACTCCATCTTTGTTTAAAAAAAAAAAAAAAAAGAAAAGTATCTTGATCTAAAAGTCTCAACAACAACAAAAAAAAAAAAAGAAAAAAAAGAAAAAAAAGTAAACTGGCAGGGTGCAGTGGCTCATGCCCATAATCCCAGCACTTTGGGAGGATTGCTTGAGGCCAGGAGTTTTGAATCCAGCCTGGGGAACATAGCGAGACCCTTGTACTCTCTATATATTTTCTTAAGTAACATTAAAAAAACCCCTATGCATATATATGTTTATACATAGAAAAGGTCTGGAAAGCTATTCTCTGAGAGGCATGTATTACCATTTAAATAAAAGAACCTGCTTGGCGAGGTGGCTCACATCTACAATCCCAGCAATTTGGGAGGCTGAGGCCAGAGAATCACCTGATCCCAGGAGTTCAAAACCAGCCTGGGCAACATGGCAAAACCCTGTCTCTACAAGAAATACAAAATTAACTGGGAATGGTGGCATGCACCTGTGGTCCCAGCTACTAGGGAGGCTGAGGTGGGAGGATCACCTGAGCCTGGGAAGGTTGAGGCTGCAGTGAGCTGTGACTGAGCCACTGTACTATAGTCTGGGTGAAATTGAGGCCCTGTCTTGAAAGAGAGGAAGAAAGAGAGAGAGAAAGAGATAAAGAGACAAAGAAAGAAAGAAAAGAAAGGAAAAGAAAGAAAGAAAGAAAAGAAAACAGAAAAAAGAAAAAGAAAAGAAAAGAAAAAAGAAAGGAAAGAAAGAAAGAACAACCAACAACAAAATAAACTAAGTTCAGGAAAGCTGCTGGCATAAAAGTGGGAAATGCCATATAGCTTTTCTTCCCTTCTCTCCTGTTTCTACCCCATTTCTTTGTCCAAAGGAATAATTATTAAACGGTGCTACGGTCTTTCCAAATCTTCCCTGCTCAGGTTTGAAAAGACCGTAGCACAATTTTAAGTGGAATGTCAAAACAGAGGGACCATAAGATTGAAGGCCCCACCCAAATCCTAACCAACAGCAAATGACCTTCAAGATCTATTCTGCTCACTTACTTGTTTTTTTTGTTAACCCAGATACTGGCTGGCTTTTTTGTGGCCCTTGTTCCCAGGCTGAGCTAAATCTCTTATCACTGAAGCATCAGATCTTTTGCCACCTGAGTCTGCCAGCCTACATATTTGCTCTAGACCTGCCCAACAAAGGGCGGCTCCCCCAGTTCTTTCTGTGGGAAGCCACCCTGGAACTCGGCCCCTTCCTTCTGCTTTCTCTTTCATGTGCACCAGCCATGGGGTGGAGTGAGACTTTAGGAGCAGTACACCGTGACGGAAAGAACACAGGCTCTGCAGTAAATCAGACTTGGCACAAAATCCTGCCTCTACCATTACTAGCTGCATGGTCTTGGGAAATTTTTTTAATCTTTGAAAATTTCACAGTGGCTCACACCTGTAATCACAGCACTTTGGGAGATCAGGGTGGATGGATCACTTGAGATCAGGAGTTTAAGACCAGTCTGGCCAACATATTGAAAGCTGGTCTCTACTAAAAATACAAAAAATTAGCTGGGCATAGTGGCGCATGCCTGTGGTCCCAGCTACTCGGGAGGCTGAGACAGGATAATCGCCTGAACCTGGGAGGTGGAGGTTGCAGTGAACCAAGATTGCGCCACTGCACTCCAGCCTGGGCGACAAGAGCAAAACTCCATCTCAAAAAAAAAAAAAGGAAGGAAGAAAAGAAAATTCCTTAACTTCTCTGAACTTCAGTGTTTCCTTCTGTAAACTGAGAATAAAACCTGTTTCATAGGATTGTGGTGAGGAATTAAGTGCAATGAAAAATGCTGCTTTGGGAGGCTGAGATGGGAGGATCACTTGAGGCCAGGAGTTTGAGACCAGCCTGGGCTGTAACATAGTAAGACCTTATCTCTACAAAAAATTATTTAAAGAAAGAAAGAAAGAATAAAAGAAAGAAAAAGAAAGAAAGAAAGAGAAAGAAAGAAAGAAAGAGAAAGAAAGAAAGAAAGAAAAAAAGAAAGAGAAAGAAAAATGCTAAGAGTCTAATACAGGGTGAGGACAACCTAGGCGGTAGCTGGTACAATTGCCTGGTGGTAAGAGATGAGCCTTACCTGGCAGGGTGGGCAGAGCCCACAAGGCACAGGTGCACTCTGCTGACTTACACAATGGGCACAACAGGCCCAATGCCCAGGGCACACAATGCTTCTAAAGGCCCTTGAAAATGTTTTACATGATTTTCTTTTTTTTTTCTTTGAGATGGAGTCTCGCTCTGTCACCCAGGTTGGAGTGCAGTGGCGTGGTCTCGGCTCACTGCAGCCTCTGCCTCCTGGGTTCAAGTGATTCTCCTGCCTCAGCCTCCTGACCAGCTGGGACTACAGGCGCACACCACCACGCCCGGCTAATTTATATATATATATGTGCATATATATATATATATATGTGCAAATACACACACACACACACAGATTATATATATATATATATATATATATATTTTTTTTTTTTTTTGAGACAAAGTCTGGCACTGTTGCTGGGGCTGGAATGCAATGGAGCAATCTTGGCTCACTGCAACCTCCACCTCCCAGGTTCACACAATTGTCCTGCCTCAGCCTCCCGAGTAGCTGGGATTACAGGTGCCCGCCACTGAGCCTGACTAATTTTTTGTATTTTTAGTAGAGATGGGGTTTCACTATGTTGGCCAGACAGGTCTCGAACTCCTGACCTTGTGATCCGCCTGCCTCACTCCCAAAGTGCTGGGATTACAGGCATGAGCCACTGTGCCCGGCCTAATTTTTGTATTTTTAGTAGAGACAGGGTTTCACCATGTTGGCCACAATGGTCTCAAACTCCTGATCTCATGATCTGCCTGCCTCGGCCTCCCAAAGTACTGGGATTACAGGCATGAGCCACCTCAGCTGGCTGATTTTCATTTCTTTTATAATCAGAAGGAAAAGAACCAAATTTTTAGGTCAAAGAAATATTAAGATTGTTGTATCACTCAATTACTAATTATAAATATTAATTATATATTATATTAGTATTATCATATTCTTCCTTACATTGATGTGGTTATAAAATCCAATTTTTTTTTTAAGAGAGAGAAAGAAGTAGAATAAAAGAGAAAAAAGAAAGAAAGAGAAAGAGGGAGAGAGAACGAAAATCTTGCTCTATTGCTCAGGATTTCATTTAAATCTGTAAAATGCTTATGCAATTACTAAAA
>CAUYQU010057830.1:0-34103 GCA_963574635.1 Cheracebus regulus
TTTAGTAATTGCATAAGCATTTTACAGATTTAAATGAAATCCTGAGCAATAGAGCAAGATTTTCGTTCTCTCTCCCTCTTTCTCTTTCTTTTTTCTCTTTTATTCTACTTCTTTCTCTCTCTTAAAAAAAAAAAAAAAAAAGAACTGCAATTCTTTCCAGACCTTTGTTTTTCCAAACTTACCTTGGTTTCTTCCACGTTACTACATGCTCATATTTGGTATTATATTCTGAGATCAAAGACAATGATGTTACCTTCTCACTCTCATTATCAATGGCTGAAGTGGCCTCATCCAACAACAAAATTTTGGGTTTTTGGAGAAGGAAAAAAAAAAAAAAAAAGAAATTTGCTAAGGACATTGCTGTGATCTGAATATTTATGTCTTCTCAAAATTCATATGTTGAAATCTCGACCCTAATGGTATTAGGAGGTGATTAGGTCATAAGAGCTGAGCCAGTATGAACAAGATTAATAGTCTTAGAAAAGAAGATTTAGTTGCCTTACTTTTTCTACCATGTGAGGATGCAGCAAAAAGGAACCATCTGTGAACCAGGAACCAGGCCTTCACCAGACAACAAATCTGCCGGCACCTTGATCTTAGGCTTCCAAGCCACCAGAATGTGAGAAATAAATTTCTGTTGTTCATATGCCACCCAATTTATGTAGTTTTGTTACAGCAGCCCAAGCTGACCAAGACAGACATGTTGAAGAGTTGCACACTGAAATTTAAATGAGAAAAGTATATAATCTCTGCTGGTGTGTGTCAAGAAAGGAAAAAGGGTTAGTGTTCTTTATTTTCCGTTTCTTTTTTGCTTTCTTTTTTTCTTCTTTCTTTTTCTTTTCTTTATTTTTTTTTTCTTTTTGAGACAGAGTCTCACTGTGTCGCCCAAGAACTAGAGGGCAGGGGCACAATCATGGTTCCCTGCAGATTCAACTTTCTAACTCAAGTGATCCTCCCACATCAGTCTCCCTTGTTGCTGGGACTACAGGCATATGCCACTACTCCAGACTAATCCAGGTAATTTTTTTTTTGGTAGAGACAGGGTCTTATCATGTTGCCCAGACTGGTCTCTAACTCCTGGGCTCAAGCTGTCTGCCTGTCTTGGCTTCCAACAGTGCTGGGATTATAGGTGTGAGCCACCACTCCTGGCCCAGGGTTAGTGTCCTTAATTGAAATAATGAAATATTAGAGATTGTGATTTGAGGTTGCTTGCATCTTTAGAAAATATTATGAAATTTTGATATTGGGTAAAATCTCTAATTTGTGTAAGTTTGATTTGAAAATTTGACTCTGTGTATGCTTTACTCTTTTTAAAAAAGATAGATTGTTTAAATTTTATATCTGGGTTGCTTTAGCTACTCCCCACAACTTTTGGTAGGTTAGGTTATTGGGGTTAATTGTATATTTTAATGTTCCTTGTGATTTTCTCTTTGATGCCTGGGTTACTTAGTATATAGTATGATTTTAAAATTTCAAATATCTTCCTATTGATTTCTAAGTAAATGCCATATGGCCAATAAACATGATCTAAATGACTTTGATCTCTTAGAATATGTTGGATATTGTTTTATGGCCCAGCATATGATCAATATTGGTCAGTGTTCTATGCACACATGAGGATTTTCTCTGCTGTTATTTGGTTCATTATACTTTAGACATCCATAAGACCAACTTATTAATAGTATTGTTCAATTATATATTCCTACTGATATTTTATCTATTTGTTAGTTTCCAACAGTAGTTGTAAATTTTTCTATTTTTAACCTTATTTCTGCCAATTTTTGCTTTAAGTAGTTAGAAACTTTGTTTATGGTGTTGCTAATTTAATGCTATTGTTATAATTGTTAATATTGTATTATTATTATCAATATTGGTATTATTGTTATTAAGGACTATTATATACTTATGCCCAATAACAATGTAACACAACTGTATTAGAAAATTTTGAAGATATTAAGGATTTATTTAAAAAATAGCAATACAATACCTGAAATAACCAAAATACCTTTTTAAAGAGGATAAAAATTCACAACAAAAGCGGGCAGTTTACTTAAAGTTCCTGTTAGTGCAGTTCAAAGTTTGTTTTGACAAGCTTTATTTTTTTAATTCTCAAAATTTGCAGTTTAAGCTTAGAGTTAGAAAATTAGGCTAAGAAGTTTAGAATAGTTAGAAATTCAAGGACAAATACAACTAAAAAACATTGAGGGTTAAAAGAAAGGAATAATTCAGAGTTCTGCTAGTGTTACCCTATAAGCAGGCATATGAGCATATTCAAGTTAAAAATAATGTAATAACCTAACCAAGATCTCAACAACTAGAATTTGACAGATAGATTTGGTCTCCAAAGCTAGTATTCATTACTCAGAACCATGTCACACAAATAAAGATAGAATGCCAATATTTTAAAGGAGACTACACTGCCTTTTCTAGTTTTTAAATAATTTTGTTTTTACATGAAGCAACAGACAAAGAACACAGAATAATCACTAGTATTAAATAATAACCAATGACCCACATTACATATATTGAGTAGCTAACCCTTTCTAGATGTTGACATTCTTAAACTTGTCAATAGCTCTCCACAATTAAAAATAACTTTGAGTGGGAAAGCACTGTTCATCATCTATCTGGTTAAAGACAACACAAATTAGTGGATTATAGAGGATTTGGAATAGATCATTTAGGTAAAGATCTGAAGGTATTAATGGGTACTAATTAGGGGAAAAGTTACCATTATACTATTTGACAATATGGAAACGTGCAGATCATAAATGTGCACCTGTATCAATTTTCTCCAAATAAGACACCTGTGAAACCACTGCCCAATCAATAAATATTACATTGCCAGCATCAAGACAGCTTTTCTTGCTTCTTCCTAGTGGTTAATCTTCAAGGTAGCCACTGTTCTGATTTCTAACATCTTGGTAGAAATATTAACATATCACACATGAAATAAAAATTACCACATTGATTTAAAGATGCTGTAATAATTTCTTTAACAAATCTATTATTTAAAAATTGCAAATGTTATGAGCGGATTGCAAATTATAGTGTTGCCTTGTAGAATCAAAGCAAATTATAGCTGTTCTTCATATTTTTCAGAGGAGCTGATTTAATTGAATAAAATTTTTAAAAATTGCTATTTCCCATTACTTGTGGCTTTCAAGTCTATTAGATACTAAGATATCTGTCTCTATAGATTTGATAATTATGTGTGTGTATGTATATATATATATATATATATGACACCTAATAATTGTACATGCTTATGAAACACAGTGTGACATTTCAGTACATATATACAATGTATGTAAGTATCAATTCAAGGCAAAAAGAGAACTCTTATACACTGCTGGTGGAAATAAAAATTAGTACAGTCACTATGAAAACAGTATGAGGGCCCCTTAAAAATCTAAAAATAAAACTACCATGTGATCCAGCAATTATGCTACTGTGTATTTATCCAAAGTAAAGGAAATTGAAAGAATAATGGATCCCCATGTTTACTGTAGCTCTATTCACAGTAGCCGAGATCTGAAATCAACATAAATTTCTATCAAAGGATAAATGGATAAAGAAAAAAAAATTTATATACATGCACAACGGGAACACTATTCAGCCCTGAAAAAGAATAAAATCATGTAATTCACAGCAACATGGATGGAACTGGAGGACATTTTGTCAAGTGAAGTATGTCAGGCACAGAAAGACAAGTATCACATATTCTCACTCATGTGAGAGGTACATAAGTTGTGCTCATAGAAGTAGACTACTGGTTGCTAGAAGCAGGGAAGGAGAAGGGAGAGGATGGTTATTTGATACAAAACTATAGCTAGATAGAAGAGGTGAGTTCTAGTGTTCTGTAGCACTGTAGGATGACTATCATTAATAAAAATTGATTATAAGTTTTTATACGTCTACAAGAGAAGATTTTGAATGTTCCCAAAACAAAGAAGTAATAATTGCTATCATTTTTACTACAAATTAGTGCAATTATCATTAGTAGTAATATTAGATAAAGAGTAACAAGGAGAAGAAACAGAAGGAGAAGAAAGAGGATGACAGATTTGTTTATTTGAAATATTTTTCATTTTGAAAAAGTAATTTATTATCTTCGTAATCTAAGAGTTTATTTGAGAAAGGGCTCTAAACAGTATTAAAGGTATTTGACATTCATATTTATTTTACTTTCATATGACTTTTGTAATTTATTTTAAATTTTGCTCAACTTTGTGTAACTTTCCCCTTATACGTTTCTGATATGTGGAAGTATTTGGAGAAGTAGGAAAGAGGTGTAAAGCCAAATAAAAGGTTAAAATAGATATTAGGTACTGCACTCAAACACATGCACATGCAATTCGATTGTCTTCATTAGACATCCTCTTTTATCCTTCACATTCTGCTTGCTATTTAATAGTGAAATTATCAGGGAAGTCTCTACACTTACAAGATCTTGATTTTTAAAGACAGGATTCAGTAAATAAGAATACGGGAGTGGGAAGATAATAATATTTTGAGGGCTTCTATCTCTACATTTATATTCACTCTGAGTAATCAGACATTGCCTCATATCAAAGTTTTATGCCCTTATCGATATGATTTTTAAATATTATTTTTGTAAATTGTTATAATTAGCTAAGTTCCTTCTCATATGCTAACACACTTGATTCTCATAAATAAACATGGATTGGCATAGTTTCCAAATTTTATAGATTAAAAAAGTAAGCCTCAAAAACTTAAGTAAGTTTCCTGAAATTACATGTCTGATACCTATGGTTGGAGCTGGGTCTCTAAGCCAGATCTGGCCTCATTTTGCACACATATTCTACACAAAATAAAAATTATAGATAACCATTATGTTTAGTATTCACAAAGTCAATAATTCCTGGTTTCTGCCTATGAAAATTTGAGGAAATTATGGTTTTTATAGAGTCTTTTCCAATCCAATGTCCACAAATCTCAAACTATAATTTTGCTGACAATATTTTTCATGAAAATTTCATAAATAATACACTGACTAAAAATTAATTTACTAAACATTTTCCTTTACTAAATTCAGTTCATTGTCAAATGCAAACACAAGTGACACAAGCAATTTTTCTATTATCTTTTTATTGTATTATTGATTCACCATGGCCATTTTTTTCATGATATTTAGAATTTTTACTTTGAGTTGACAGACAGTGCTGAGAGAGTCATATAACTTAACATTTGCCTTCTTATAAACTATAGACACTAAGATCAAACAAAATATAGAGAGGCATATAAGTGACAAACCAAGGATTATATGATTATTTACACTATGCAATGTAACTATCTCACATATATAGTGCATATACATAAAATATACACAGTCACATGTCTAATATACATAGTTCCCACTTAATGTTTGGAAAACTGAGAGCTAGTTCTTTAGAAAATTAATTAAAGAAAAATAAATTTGAAACTCACTTAAGTTGTCTCTATATATTTAGTTGAATTCAGAAAACAATATATTGAAAATCACCATTCTTTTACTGTATATTTTCTCTTATGAATTTAAAAGTAATATATATTTGTTTATTTTTAGTTTCTCTCTTTTATACATAAATTATACATCAAAAGTTACTAAACAAGTTTATTTATTGTTTAAATTTTAATTTTGTTTTAACTTTTATGGGTACATAGTAGGTATATATATTTATGGAGTATATGACATATTATGATACAGGCATACAACACATAATTACACCAGGGTAAATGGAGTATCCATCACCTCAAGCATTTATCATTTCTTGGTGTTGTAAACATTCTAATTATACTCTTATAGTTTTAAAAGGTATAATAACTTATTGTTGACTGTAATCACTCTGTTGTGCTATCAAATACTAAATCTTATTTATTCTACCTGTTTATGCTCATTAACCATCCCCTTGCTACCCACCACTACACCTCCTAGTTTCTAGTAACCATTTTTCTACTCTCTATCTCCATGAGTTTAATTACTTTAATTGTTAGCTATCACAAATGAGTGAAAACATACAAACTTTGTCTTTATGTGTTTGGCTCATTTCACTTAACATAATAACCTCCAGTTCCATCAATGTTGCAAATGATAGGATCTCATTATTTTTATTGGCTGAATAGTATACCACTGTGCATATGACTCATATTTATTTTTCTATTCATCTGTCGATGGACACTTAGGTTATTTCCACATGTTGGATATTGTGAATAGCACTGCAATTAATGTGGAAGTGCAGATGTCTCTTTGAAATACTGATTTTCTGTCTTTAGAGTATATACTTAGCAGTGGGATTGCTAGATTGTGTGATAGTTCTATTTTTAATTTTCTGAGAACTCTCCATATCTTTCTCCATAATGATTGTACTAATTGACATTTGCACCAACTATGTAAGGGGATTTCCTTTTCTCCACGTCCTCGCTAGCATTTGTTATTGACTATCATTGGATATAAGCCATTTAACTGGGTTAACATGATATCTCATTATAGTTTTGCTCTGCATTTATCTGATGGCCAATGATGTTGAACACATTTTCCTATACCTCTTTGCCATTTGTATGTCTTTTTTTGAGAAATATCTATTCAAATCTTTTGATCATTTTTAAATCCAATTATTAAATTGTTCCCTATTAAATTGTTTGAGTTCCTAATATATTCTGGTGTTTAATCCCTTGTCAGATGGATATACTGTAAATATTTTCTCCCATTCTGTGGTTTGTCTTACTTTGTTGATTGTTTCCCTTGCTATACAGAAGCTTTTTAACTTGATATGATTCCATTTGTTCTTTTTTTCCTTTAGTTGCCTGTGCTTGACGCATATTACTCAAGAAATCTTTGCCCAGAACAATGTCTTGAAAAGTGTCCCCAATGTTTTACTGTAGTATTTTCATAGTTTGAGGCCTTCTCTTATATTTACGTCTTTCATCCAATTTGATTTCATTTTTGAATATGATGAGAAGCAGGGGTCTAGTTTTACTCTTCTGCATATGGATAATCGAGTTTTTCCACTACCATTTATTGAAGAGACTGTCCTTTTCCCAATGTATTGTATAGGTACCTATGTCAGAAATGAGTTCAGTGTATATGTATGGGATTATATCTGGGCTCTCTATTCTGTTCTATTGGTCTTTGTGTCTTTTTTATGCCACTACTACGCTGCATTGGTTACAAAAGCTCTTTGCAAAAAGAATCTCAGTTTGTTCTTTTGGCACAGCATTGCTTTAGCTATTTGGGTTCTTTTGAGGTTCTATATAAATTATAAGATTTTTTCTTTTTCTGTGAAGAATGTCACTGTTATTTTGATAGGGATTACATTGAATATTTAGATTGCTTTGGGTACTATGAACAATTTAACAGTATTGCTTATTCTACTCTATGAAATTTGAATATCTTCCCATTTTGCAATTTTTTTCATCTGTGTTTTATAGTTTTAATTGTAGAGAACACTCACTTTGGTTAAGTTTACTCCTAGGTCTTTTATTTTATTTATAGCTATTATAAATGGGATCACTTTCTTGACTTCATTTTTAGATTGTTCACTGTTATAAATGAACATATATTTAATGCTATTGATTTTTGTATATTGCTATATAAATGCTATTGATTTTTGTATATTGATTTTGTATCCTGTAACTTTACTTAATTTGTTTATCCATTCTAATGGTTTTTTGGTGGAATCTTTCAGTTTTTCTAAATAGAAGGTCATATCATTGTCAAAGAAGGATAATTTAACTTCTTTTCTAATTCGGATGAACTTTATTTATTTCTCATGTCTGATTGCTCTAGCTAGGGCTTCCAGTATTATGCTGAAGAACAGTAGTGAAAGTGGGTATCCTTGTTTGGTTTCCAATTTTAGAGTAAAGACTTACCATTTTTCCCATTCAGTATGATTCTAGCCGTGGGTCTGCTGTTTATGGCTTTTATTGTGTTGAAGTATGCTCCTTCTATTCTCAGGGTGTTTTCTTTGAGAGTTATTATAAAAGGATGTTAAATTTTATCAAATATGTTTTCAGGATCAATTGAAAAGATCATGTGGGTTTTTACAGTAGACAAATTTATTCCAGCCATTTTTATTCATTATTTGAAAAACAGGTTGGTTTTGGTTATATGAATAAATTCTTTAGTGGTGATTTCTGAGATCTTCATGTGCCCATTACCTGAGAAGTATACACTGTCTCCAATGTGTAGCCTTTTATTCCTTACCTGCTTCTCACCCTTCCCTTGAGTCCCCAAGGTCCATTATATTATTCTGATGCCTTCGTGTCTTCATAGTTTAGCTCCCACTTAAAAGTGAGAACCTTCAATATTTGATTCTTCATTCCTGAATCACTTCTCTTAGAATAATAGTCTTCAACTCCATCCAGGTTGCTGTGAATACCATTATTTCATTTCCTTTTATGACTGGGTAATATTCCATGGTGGGTGTGTGTGTGCGTGTACTGCACGATGTGCACTGAGAGAAGATAAAGTGGCCAGTAAACATGAGCTCATCAATTGGATTGTCTAGGGAGACAAGTTGGCATTCATCAAAGAAGCAGTGCAATCCATGGACAGCAGAGACAAGTGAGGCAATTTTGGGACTTGGACTGGCTCTCCTTGCTCCTCAGCTTTCAGACAGCCTATTGTGTATAGATATTCTTTCAGTTCTGTCCTTCTAAGAGGAACCTGACTGTTCTGTTTTGGAACCACTCCTGGTTCCAAAATACAGATTTTGGAACCAGGAGTGGTTCTAGGGGAACAGAATATTAAGGATGGAGTTCTTTCATTGGTTTGGAGGCTTCTAAAGTTGGCTGCTTAATATGATTATGCCCAAAAGATGTCCCACTGTAAGCAAGCTGGAAATGCCTGCTTTCCCTTGGTTTAATGTAGAGGAAGGAATCCAAAGGGTTAGGGAGATTGAAATGGTGGAGTGGATTAGTCACTTTGGACCTATTCATCACAGCTTGGAGGGTTCAGTAGATATACCCTTGACCAATACCTTGCAAAATAAATTTGTGAGGGGAGCACCTGCTTCTTTGAAGAACCCTGTAATCGCTCTTCTGTGTCAGATCTAACAGTAGGAACTGCAGTCACTCAACTACAAAATTTAAATACAATGTGAATAATTGGATCCTGAAGTATCAGGGTCCAAGTGGCAGCACTCAACCATCAAAGGCAAGGTAGGCATAGCTACCATAATGGACACCAGAGGCAAAGTGGCAATCAGAATAGTCTGACTCATGTAGAGCTCTGGCATTGGCTAATTAATCATGGTGTTGCTGGAAGTGAAATTGATAGGAAGCCTATTGCATCTCTACATAAATTATACAAACTGAAAACTTCTAGGTCGAATGAAGAAAAGGCTAATTTGAATTTTAAAACAGAGAATCACTGTCACTCAATTAATTTCCAGACTTGAGCCACTTTACAGACCCAGAAACCCTTGAATGAAGAAGACGCCGGGTCCCATTGAGGAAGGATGCCACTACATTACCAACAATTTATGCAGTGAATCTTTCTCTCATCCTTCCCCAAGGAGACCTCCAGCCTTTTAACAGGGTAACTGCACTGGGGAAAAGGAAATGATCAGACATTTTGGGGATTGCTGAACATTGCCTCTGAGCTGATGTTGATTCCAGGAGACCCAAAATGCCATTGTGGTCCTCCAGTTAAAGTAGGGGCTTGTGAAGGTCAAGTAATTAATGGAGTTTTAGCTCAAGTCTGACTTACAGTGGGCCCAGTGGATCCCTGGACTCATTCTGTGGTCATTTCCCCATTGCCTGAATGCATAATTGGCATAGACATACTTAGCAGGTGGCAGAACCCCCACATTGGCTCCCTGACAGATAGGGTGAGGGCTATAATGGTGGGGAAGGCTAAATGGAAGCCATTAGACCTGCCTCTACCCCAAAAAATAATAAATTAAAAAAAATGTTGCATCCTTAGAGGGATTAGGGAGATTAGTTCAAAGACTTTAAAGACACAGGAGTGGTGATTCCAACCATATCCTCATTCAAATCTCCCATTTGACCTGTGCAGAAGACAGATGGAACTTGGAGAATCACTGTGGCTTATCATAAGTGATGACTTCAATTGCAGCTGCTATACCAAATGTGGTTTTATTGCTTGAGCAAAGTAACACATCCCCTAGTACCTGGTATGCAGCCATTGACTTGGCAAGTGCATTTTTCCCCATTTCTGTACATAAGGTCCACCAGAAGCAATTTGCCTTCAGCTGACAAGGCCAGGAATGTACCTTTTCTGTCCTACCTTAGGGGTATATCAACGCTCTGGCTTTGTGTCATAATCTTATTTGGAGAGACCTTTTTGCTTTTGCAAAATATCACACTGATCCATTACATTGATGACATTATACTGATTAGCTCCACTGAGCAAGAAGTGACAAACACATTTTTTGCAAATGTCTCACATTGGACATTTGAAGGTCACAAGGGACTTTCTAACTCAGTAGAATTTCTAGGGGTCCAGTGGTGTGGGGCCTGTCAAGATATTCCTTCTAAGGTGGAGGTTAAATTTGCTGCATTTGGCTCCTCTTACAATCAAGAAAGAGACATAATGCCTAGTGGGACTATTTGGATTTTGGAGGCAACACATTTCTCACTGGGGTATGCTCCTCTGCTCCATTTATCAAGTGACCTGAATGGCTGCCAGTTTTGAGTTGGGTCCAGAACAGGAGAAGGCCCTGCAACAGGCTGCTGTGCAGGCTGCTCTGCCACTGGGGCCAAGACCCAATGGTGCTTGAGGTGTCAGTGGCAGACAGGGATGCTGTATGAAGCCTTTGGTAGGCTCCCATAGGTGAATCACAAAAGAGGCTTTTAGGATATTGGAGCAAGTTACCTGTGTCTTCTGCTGATAACTACTCTCCTTTTGAGAAACATTTCTTGGCCTGTTACTGGGCTTTTGTGGAAACTGAGTCACCATGTGGTCCGAACGGCCCATCATGAACTGGGTGCTTTCTGACCCATCTAGCTATAAAGTGGGTCATGTGCAACAGCATTTCATCATCAAATCGAAGTGGTATATATGTGATTGGGCTTGAGCATGTCCTGAGGGCACAAGTAAGTTACATGAGGAAGTGACTTAAATGCCAGTGGTCTCCAATTCTGCCACCCTGCCTTTTCTCCACCAGCTTGCACTGATGGCCTCATGGGGAGCTCCCCATGATCAGCTGATAGAGGACATGAAGACTAGGGTCTGGTTCACAGATGGTTCTGCATGATATGCAGTCCCCACTTGAAAGTGAACAGCTGCAGCACTACAGCCCCTTTTTAGAACATCCCTAAAGGACAGCGGTGAAGGGAAATTCTTCCCAGTGGGCAAAGCCTCAAGCAGTGAGTCTGGTTGTGCATTTTGCTTGGAAGGAGAAATGGCCAGATATGTGATGATATACTGATTAATGGGCTGTAGCCAATGGTTTGGCTAGATGGTCAGGGACTTCGAAGAAGCATAATTGGAAAATTGGTGTCAACAAAATTTGGGGAAGAAGTATGTAGATGGACCTCTCTGAGTGGTCAAAAACCATAAAGATACTTGTATCCTGTGTGAGTGCTCACCAATGAGTGACCTCAGCAGAGGAGGATTTTAATAATCAAGTGAATAGGATGACTCATTCTCTGGACACCACTCAGTCTCTTTCCCCAGTCACTCCTATTTTTGCCCTTTGGCTCATGAAAAAGGTGGCCATTGTCACAGACATAGAGGTTACACATGGGCTCAGCAACATGGACTTCCACACACCAAGACTGACCTGGCCACCGCCACTGCTGAGTGCCCGATATGCCAACAGCAGAGGCCAATACTCAGCCATTGATATGGCACCACTCCTCAGGGTGATTAGCCAGCTACTTGGTGACAGGGTGATTGTATAGGACTTCTTCCATCATGGAAAAGGCAGAGGTTTGTCCTCACTGGAATAGACACTTACTCTGGATATGGATATGGTTTTGCCTATCCTGCACCCAATGCTTCTCCCAAGACCATCATCAGGGGACTCACAAAATGCCTTATTCTCCATCATGGTAGTCCACATAGCATTGCCTCTGAACAAGGCACTCACTTTATGGCTAAAGAAATGCAGCAGTGGGCTCATGCTCATGGAATTCGCTAGTCTTACCACATTCCCCATTACCCTGAAGTAGTTGGATTGTTAGAATGGTGGAATGTCCTTTTGAAATCACAACTATAATGCCAACTAGGTGACCATACTTTGCAGGGATCTTGGCCAAAGTTCTCCAGAAGGCTGTATATACTCTGAAGCAGCATCCAATATATGGTACTGTTTCTTCCATAGCCAGGATTCATGGGTCCAGGAATCAAGGGGTGGAAGTGGAAATGGCACCACTCACCAGCACCCCGGTGATCCACCAGCAAAATTTTTGTCTTCTGTTCCTGCAACATTGCATTCTGCTCGGTTAGAGGTCTTAGTTCCTGAGGGAGGAACACTGCCACCAGGAGATGCAACATTGATTTCGTTAAAATGGAAGTTAAGATTGACACCTGGACACTTTGGAATCCTCCTACCTTTAAGTCAACAGGCTATGAAGGGAGTTACAGTGTTGGCTGGACTGACTGACCCAGATTATCAAGATGAAATCAGTCTACTGCCCCACAATGGAGATAAGAAAGACTACGTGTGGAATACAGTAGATCCATTAGGGCGTCTCAGTATTACCACGCCCTGTGATTAAGGTAAATGGGACACTACAACAGCCCAATCCAGGCAGGACTCCAAATGACCCAGATACTTCAGAAATGAAGCTTTGGGTCACTCCACCAGAAACAAAAACAAAAACAAACAAACAAAAAACAAACAAAACCCTACTGAGGTGCTTGCTGAAGTCAAAGGGAATACAGAATGGGTAGTAGAAGAAGGTAGTCATCAATATCAACTATTACCACATGACCAGTTGCAGATATGAGGACCGTAACTGTCATGACTATTTCCTCCTTTTTTTGTTAAAAACATGTTTGTGCATGTGCACACTGGGTACAATGGCTCACACCTGTAATCCCAGCACTTTGGAAGGCTGAGGTGGGCAGATCATGAGGTCAAGAGATCAAGACCATACTGTCAGTATGGTGAAACCCCATCTCTACTAAAAATACAAAAATTAGCTCGGTGTGGTGGTGAATCCCTGTAATCCCAGCTACTCGGTAGGCTGAGGCAGGAGAATCACTTGAACAGGGAGGTGGAGGTTGCAATAAGCCAAGATCATGCCACTGCACTCTAGCCTGGTGACAGAGCAAGACTCCATCTCAAATAAAAGAAAGACAATATCTTCATTTTATTTCCTTTTCCTTTATCATGTGACATAAGATTTATTGACTTCATATAAACATTTAAATATTGTTAACTTTATTTAATAGTATTTGGGTTGAGTTTGGTGCATATGTGGTTGTACCAAGGATACTTGCATTATGTTAGATGCAATTATGACTTCATTATTGCCTTCATTTAATGATTATGTATGATCTCAGGAGATGTATATGGGTTCAAGTTGACAAGGGGTGGACTGTGATGGATAATACTGAGTGTCAACTTGATTGGATTGAGGGATACAAAATATTAATCCTGGGTATTTCTGGGATTACCAAGTGGGGCTTGCCAAAGAAATTAATGAGTCAGTGGGCTGGAGAAGGCAGATGTACCCTTAATCTTGTGGGCACAATCTAATCAACTTCCAGTGACTATAAAGCAGGCAGAAAAACGTGAAAAGGAGACACAGGCCAGGCTTCCTAGCCTACATCTCCTGTGCTGTATCCTTCTTGCCCTGGAACATCTGACTCCAAGTTCTTCCCTTTTGGTACTCGGACTGGCTCTGCTTGACCCTCAGCTTATAGAAAGCCTATTATGGGACCTTGTGAGACCTGTGATATATATATATAACAGTTTTGTTGGGTGTAGCATTTTATCAGTCTAACCTTACCTTAACCAGATAATTATTCAAGACAGAGATTCCAGAAATATTCCTCTGAGATTTAAATATAAAAATAAATTTGTATTGAATGGGGAATAAAAAGGATGATTTAATCAACAAATCATGCAGGCTGACTTAAAAGGTTATCCAACTTGGAGAAAATAAATATGCACCATTACTTTATATCTTCTGCAAAAGGAAAAGAAATTTCCAGTGTACTGAAGACCTAAAAGTGAAAATCTAAATAATAAAAATCACAGATGATTTAGGGCAAATAAATGTGCTTTAGGAAGAAGTAATTAATCAGGAATGTAAATACAGATTCTAAAATGTATATGTTTGATCAGGGTCAATCATAGCCAAATAAACTTTAAAGATTATTAACATAGACAAATGCAAATGTAAAGATAAAGTGGTAAAGATAAAGAGAACCTGAAAATGCACTGAGGTGCTGACATTAGGAAGATAAAGTGGGATGATACAAAACGAAGAGAGCACATTCCAACTAAATTTGTCAGAAGTATTGTCAGCACTTGCTTTCCTCTATTCTGCTCCAGTCTCTCAAAATTCACCCTAGTACGCTTTTTCATCAGCGTCACTCCACCAAAAATGAATTCATAAGGGAAATTTCAATCTTTTTCCTCTTACATTGAGAATGTATCCAAAATCCAACCATTTTTCATCCCTTTCTACCTTTAGTCTAGGATATCTTAACTTGTGTTCCAAGTACTTTGCACTATTTTGGGGGGTATTTGATTTAAGGATTAGGGGAGCAGGCTGGAGGACTGAAGCATGGAAGAGGGGAGGGTCAATACAAAAATGTTTTACTGAATTGATTATGGTTATAGACAATGTATGGTTTGATATTATAGTACTGTCTGAAAAACCATACAAAATGCATTTCGGAACGTCCCTCAAATAATTCTACCACGGCAAATACCTCTCTACTTAATAGTTGCAGATGTGTGAACAACAAGTAAGTTCTCACAATATCCCCTACAACAGAGTCAACAGAGAGGTCTAAGATGGGAAGTGAAAGTAGATAGTATAAATCTGAGGCAAGATGCTGATAGTAAGAACTGTATGAAAGTGGTTGAAGCCCTGTAAAGACCAAACTGGATTTTACAACCCTGGCTGGAATAAGAGAACAATGACCTTGAGAAAATCTGAAGTTTTACATAGGAGGGCTCTGGTACAGTGCACTCATGAACTCCATAAAATCTAATCTATCATGAGTTCTATTCAAAGTGGTGAACAATTACAATTTTGTAAAATAATTTAAGGTAAGATTGTTTATAAAATGAGCTACAGTTCCCATTTTTGTAGCTTGTGATAAGGTTGTAATTCACATTTAGGATCTTTTTCCTCTGATCTGTTGTAGACTTTTCTCACCTGTGGCCAGCCTATTGGGAGCTTTATTCAGCTTTTATCCACCAAGATTTCAATCTCGAGTGTTCTTGCCTTTTTCAGGACAAGATTGCCTGCATTGCCCTTTCACTATAATCACTGGGCACAAAATTACCAAGATATGCCCCTGTGCATCCACAAGTTCTAGACATAGTTCTATGGTCATTTTTTAGAAGTGATAGTAGGTTTTTTTATGGTGTTCAGGGTCAAGCATCCCCATGAATTTGGTAATTTACTGATTTGTCTCCCAGAACAGTGGCAGGAGGAGTTTGAAGTGACAAAGTGGCATAGTTGCTTCTTGATGGAAGTTCTCCTCAACTAGAAAGCAGAATCTCTGCTCCAGCAAAGCCAAAGATTTCACTGGTGAAAAAGACAAGTTCTTCAATTGTGTCACTGGGAGTGATGGTGAGAGAGACAAATTCTACTCCAATGCTTTGTATTCTTGGCTTCCCTGTTGTAACTATTACGGATAGAGCAAAATATGCAAGTGACCGGCTCAATGTGTATGCTACATCCTGGAACAAAGCTCCTTAATCTCACACAGAACTGTCATCAAGCTGACCCTTTAGCTGAGCTGTTAACACATGTTACTGTTTTATTAGGTTTGCTGTTTCTGGATAATGAGGTAAGATATATGGAAGTCCTTGGATAATGGATCTGTCAGAGCACCATGATAAGAGATGAAGAACTTTCTAAGTTTTTTTTTTTTTTTTTTTGCAGGTATCAATCCTGTCAGAACAAGTTCTTGCCTCCTCCAGGTGGAAAGGAATCAAATACAATCAATGTGCCACACAGTAGCTTGACAGTTTCATTGATGAATGTTGGCATATTGGGAGCTCAGCATCACTTTCTGCTATCAGCAGTGACAGTAAATAGCTAACTCTTCAGAGAGAGTCTATTGGGCCCACATATAGTCTCTGTCCTTGCCACCATAGTCACTTTATGCTCATGACTATTAAGAGTCTCAGCCACCACATTCCTGAATGCCAACACCTGTACTAACACACTGTATGTCCCAACCAACCATGAGTTATTGTATTACCAGCACAAGGAAAGTTACTAACATTACACTTCTATATATTTGGGAGTAGGCAGTCAGGATAGAAATGTAGAAGAAACAGGAGGAAAGTGAGAAGTGAAAGAAAAAGAAAAATATGTCTTTCAAAGATGTTGAAGTATGATACACACCTTTTATGTTCATTTAAATATGCATCTATGTGTGCCCCCATGCATAGATATGTACTTATTTACATGCCATAATGGAAAGCAATTATAGTGAAATAGAGTTTGAATTATGTGTCCTGACTTATAGAATTATATGTGTTACACTAAGTGAAAATAGAAAATTGCAAAATGATGTGTATAGTATGATTTTGCATCTGTAAAAGCAAATACAATATATATTTGCATAAAGAGGAGTTTTTAAAATAATATACAAAGATCTTTTTATATTTATTAACATAGTGGGAGGACAAGATCAGTACAGGGGAGGTAGAAAAGAGATGATTAGCTTTGTCTTTATATCCTTTATCCTCTCTTCTTTCATTTATTATACCATAAGAAGGTATTATTCTGTATTGCCAATAATTCAGTTTAAAAAGTAAAATACAAATACATATGTTTGGAATAATATATACCGAAATATCTAGATTGATTTTCTTAGGATGAGTAAATATTTCAGGTTGTCATCTTCAAAATTTGAAGGATATTTAAAATAAAAAAAGGTATAATTTAAAAATACTAAATAGTGTACCAAATAAGGCAGTTGTTAATGTTGATTCTAACACACGATGTATTTGAAGCCTTCATGTTATCTAAATATAATCACAATTTTTAAAATTTCTCACTGAAAGATTAGCAGCATCTTCTGTTCTAAAGCTTGAAGTAAAAGAGGCTCAAACACACGGTTCACTTTGAGATTTAGACGGACCTTTGCAGTAAGTTCTAAAGCTGTGTTTTTATTCTGTAATCTGTTTTGTGAGCTCTGTTGAAAACAACTGTCCTTGTAGCCATTCAGAAGAAGCAAAGTTGAGCTAATCTCATCCTTTGCTCTGCCTCAAAGTGGCTAACCCTCTCTCCTTTCTGTGCACACATTCCAGTCAGCACAAAGATACTTTTCATTTCCTCGTAAAAACCACATTAGAATCTTTTGGATTTGTAGATAACCCTAAGATCATCATAAAGGGACTTAGAGGCATCTGGCAAAGCTCTCTCACAGAAATACTAATTGGAACAAGGTGCTGCACTTTTACACTTAAGCTCTGTGTGTATTGATGATTGACCAAGGTATGAAGTGAAAAGAGAAGAGAAAGTAATCTGCTCCCATTCACTCATTTCAAATGTGAGCTCCAAGAGAGAAATTCTCTAAAGAGCCACTTAAGAAATTTTAGAGGCATTCTTGACCTGCTCCCTACTGTAACACTTTTATGATAATTTAGGGGATGAAGGTGTGTCTCAGATAGCTTGCTGGATTGTCTAAAAAAACAAGAGGGTGAAAATGGAGAAAGTATTATGCATATAGATGTCTGTTAACATACACACTTGCACACACACATACACACACACTGAACATGGAAAGAAGAAAGGTAGGAAGACAGGATGGACAGGACAAAGGAAACGGAGAGGGAGAGAGAGACAAAGAGAAAGAGAGAAAGAAGAGTCTCACAAAGGAAGAGTAGACAAGGAGGAGAAAATAAAATTAACAAAGGTAGGTTTCATACCTGTCCCAAATGAATATGCTCTTCACAGTCTGTATTTATTAGCTGAAGCAATATACCAGACTGACAGTACTGGATAAAGAAGCTAAAAGGCATTTATCTTTGAATGATATTGACAGAGATGAAGTGAAATAAGTGAAAAGAAGAGGATTCTGATCTGAAAATACCTGGATGAGTACATAATGAAGATCCTTGATGACTTTAATATTGGAAAACAGAAAAGGTACAGTGCTTTCATGTAGTAGGCACTAAAAACATGCTGATTAGCTACCTCTGTATTAGGTAGTAAGTTTGTGTCACACATCTTCTGTGAAGAGATGTTTGTGGGATTATTTGCTTCCTAAAATCTTAGAAGAGCCAGCTGGCTCTATGAGAGACATTTTCTGACATTGCCTCCACAAAAAGTTTACTTTGGAGGCAAATATTGAGTACTGTAATGTCAGAAGTCAGCTGGATCTATTTTCTCAAGTATCTGGCCCTTATGTAATTACTAAATTTAATTATATTTAAAATGTACACTAACTGTAATGCTTTTGAGAGAAAAGAATATATACACTAAAAATTATTTCAAGGACTTCAGATAATTCCTCCTAAATATTTTAAAAATATATTATTAAGTTTTATTACATTAAATGTTTGATTTATATACAACTTTGAGAATTTAAAAACTTCCTTTACTTCATAGATTTGTTTACTAAATGAATTATATTACTATGGATATATGTCTTCTTTGCCATAGGGAATTAAAACTCTCAATATTCTTATCAATATTATATGTTGACAATTGCTTTACTCACAAATATTCAATGATGTAAATAGTTTTAGTTTAAACTTATATATTCATATCAAAATTTTTCTAGGCATGATTAAACTGGTAACTTTAAAGTTTAGCCATACCTAGTCATCCATATCTCAGTTTTCTACATAGATTACAAAGGCATACACCTTAGTTTCCAATTACTGTTAACCTTTCACAACCACTTTTTTAATAGAATGGAAAACACAGCATTCTACATACCATAGCATAAAGTGTAGCTCTAAAGCTACTACTATGTGATATATCACACCAGAGAAAAGAATAATTAAATTAACCATTAATTCAATTTATACAATACAGTACTACAAAACTAGTTAAACTTTAATATACTCAACTCCACTATAAGTAGTGCTCTCAGAAAGTTCATGCTTTCACACATTATGCTTTGCTGCTACCCCACTGTGTTTGAAATTTTCATTTTCTTTCTCTGCCTCTAGTTCCCCATTTCTTTATGAATTTAGTAATTCATCTCTATAAACACATATTAAATTTCAGTGTTAGAAATGTAGGCCTCATGCATCAGAAGGTGTGCCAGGATGAGGACCTCTGAAAATTTTCTTTTCCACAAAAGCAATGAGACACTGGGTAAAATCAGCTTTTATGGAATTCTGAAAATTAACCAAAGGCTTACAGCAATCCAGGGTGCATTATTAAAGAAAAATGGCACAATCACAGTAAGAACAGTGAGCTTTGCCATTTGACTGGCTTATGCCCCTTCCTACACCATCTTTACAGTAGCTTTGAAAATCAACAGCCTGATTCATCAAAGATCAAATGGTTGTAGATGTGTGGTGTTATTTCTGAGGCCTCTGTTCTATTCCATTAGTCTATATATCTGTTTTGGTAGCAGTACCATGCTGTTTGGTTACTGTAATCTTGTAGCATAGTTTGAAGTCAGGTAGCATGATGCCTCCAGCTTTGTTCTTTTTGCTTAGGATTGTCTTGGCAATGTAGGCTCCTTTTTGGTTTCATATGAAATTTAAAGAATTTTTTTTTTCTTTTTCTGTAAACAAAGTTAATGGTAGCTTGATGGGGATAGCAGTGAATCTATAAATTACTTTGGGCAGTATGGCCATTTTCACAATATTGACTCTTCCTATCCATAAGTGTGGAATGTTTTTCCATCAGTTTGTGTCCTCTCTTATTTCCTTGAGCAGTGGTTTGTAGTTCTCCTTGAAGAGGTCCTTCATATCCCTTGTAAGTTGTATTCCTAGGTATTTTATTCTCTTTGTAGCAATTGTAAATGAGATTTCGCTCATGATTTGGCTCTCTGTTTTTCTGTTGTTGGTGTATAGGAATGCTTGTGATTTCTGCACATTGATTTTGTATTCTGAGATTTTGCTGAAGTTGCTCATCAGCTCAAAGAGATTTTGGGCAGAGATGATGGGTTTTTTTTAAATATACAATAATGTCATCTGCAAACAGAGACAATTTGACCTCCTCTTTTCCTATTTGAATATCTTTTATTTCTTTCTCTTGCCTGATTGCCCTGGCCAGAACTTCCAATACTATGTTGAATAGGGGTGGTGAGAGAGGGTGTTCTTGTCTTGTGCTGGTTTTCAAAGCTTTTGCCCAATTAGTATGATATTGGCTGTGGGTTTGTAATAAATAGCTATTATTAGTTTGAGATATGTTCCATCAATACCTAGTTGATTGAGAGTTTTTACATAAACAGGTGTTGAATTTTATCGAAGGCCTTTTCTGCATGTATTGAGATAATCATGTGGTTTTTGTCATTGGTTCTGTTTATGTGATGGATTACATTTATAGACTTGCATTTGTTGGACCAGCCTTGCATCACACCAACTTGATCGTGGTGAATAAGTTTTTGATGTGCTGCTGGATTTGATTTGTCGGTATTTTATTGAGGATTTTAGCATTAATGTTTGTCAGGGATGTTGGCCTAAAATTTTCTTTTTTTAATGTATCTCTGCCAGGTTTTGGTATCAGGATGATGCTGGCCTCATAAAATGAGTTAGGGAGGCATCTCTCTTTTTCTACTGTTTGGAATAGTTTCAGAAGAAACAGTACTGGCCCCTTTTTCTACCTCTGGAAGAATTCAGCTGTGACTTCATCGGGTCCTGGAGCTTTTTTGGCTGGTAAGCTATTAACTGCTGCCTCAATTTCAGAATTTGTTATTGGTCTATAAAGGGATTCAATTTCTTCCTGGTCTATTATTTGCTGCCTCAATTTCAAAACTTGTTATTAATCTATTCAGGGATTCAACTTCTTTCTAGTTTAGAATTGGGAGGGTGTATGTGTCCAGAAATTCATCCATTTCTTCTAGATTTTTGAGTTTATTTGCATAGAGGTTTGATAGTATTCTCTGATGGTAGTTTGTGTTTCTCTGGGATTGATGATGATTCCCCTTTATCATTTTTTGTCACATTTGATTCTTCTCTCTTTTCTTCTTTATTAGTCTGGCTAGCAGTCTATTTGGTTGATCTTTACAAAAAATCAGCTCATGGATTCATTGATTTTTTGAAGGGTTTTTCATGTCTCTTCCTTCTTCGGTTCTACTCTGATCTTAGTTATTTCTTGTCTTCTGCTAGCTTTTGAATTTGTTTGCTCTTGCTTTTCTAATTCTTTTAATTCTGATGTTAGGGTGCTGGTTTTAGCTTTTTCCTGCTTTCTTTTAGGCACTGAGTGCTATAAATTTCCCTCTAAACACTGCTTTAGCTGTGTCCCAGATATTCTGGTGTGTTGTGTCTTTCTTTTCTTTGGTTTGAAAGAAGATATTTATTTCTGCTTTAATTTTGTTATTTACCCAGTAGTCATTCAGGAGCAGGTTGGTCAGTATCCAGGTAATTGTGTGGTTTTGAGTCAGTTTCTTAATCCTGAGTTTTAATTTAATTGCACTGTGGTCTGAGAGACTGTTTGTTATAATTTCCATTCTTTAGCCTGACAAAAACAAATAATGGGGAAAGGATTCCCTATTTAATTAATGGTGCTGGTAAAATGGGCTAGCCATATGCAGAAAGCTGAAACTGGATTCCTTCCTCACACCTTACACAAAAATTAACTCAAGATAGATTAAAACCTTAAACATAAGACCTAAAACCATAAAAACCCTAGAATAAAATGAAGGCAATACCATTCAGGACATAGGCATGGGCAAAGACTTCACAACTAAAACACCAAAAGCAATGGCAACAAAAGCCAAAACTGACAAATAGGACCTAATTAAATAAAGAGCTTCTTCACAGCAAAAGGAACTATAATCAGAGTAAACAGGCAATCTACAGAATGGGAGAACATTTTTGCAATCTCTCCATCTGACAAAGGGCTAATATCCAGAATCTACAAAAATCTTAAACAAATTTACAAGAAAAAAACAACCCTATCAAAAAGTGGGCAGAATATAAACAGACACTTCTCAAAAGAAGACATTTATGCAACCAACAAACATATCAAAAGAAGCTCATCATCACTGGTCATTATAGAAATGCAAATCAAAACCACAATGAGATACCATCTCAGGCCACTTAGAATGGTGATCATTAAAAAGTCAGGAAACAACAGATGCTGAAGAGGATGTGGAGAAATAGGAATGCTTTTATACTGTTGGTGGGAGTGTAAATTAGTTCAACCATTATGGAAGACAACATGGCGATTCCTCAAGGATTTAGAACCAGAAATACCATGTGACCCAGCAATCCCATTACTGGGTATATACCCAAAGGTTTATAAATAATTCTACTATGAAGACACATGCACACATGTGTTTATTGTAGCACCACTCACATTAGCAAAGATTTGGAACCAACTCAAATGCCCATCAATGATAGACTGACTGGATAAAGAAAATGTGGCACATATACACCATGGAATACTATGCAGCCATAAAAAGGATGATTTCATGTCCTTTGAAAGGACCTGGATGAATCTGGAAACCATCATTCTCAGCAAACTCACACAACAGAAAACCAAACACTGCATGTTCTCACTCATAAGTGGGAGCTGAACAATGCGAATACATGGACACAGGGAAGGGAACATCACACACTGGGGCCAGTTGGGGGATGGGGAGCTAGCGAGGGATAGTACTAGGAGAGATAACTAATGTAAATGATGGGTTGATGGATGAAGGAAACCACCATGGCACGTGTATACCTACATAACAAACCTGCTCATTCTGCACATGTACCCAAGAACTTAAAGTATAATTTAAAAAAGAAGAAAGAAGAAGAAGAAGAAGAAGAAGAAGAAGAAGAAGAAGAAGAAGAAGAAGAAGAGGAAGAAGAAGAAGAAGAAGAAAACCAACAGCCTGGCAGCCACTGGAGAGGGCAAAAGTGGACTGAATCTTTTTGAAACCCCATACCCAGACAATTGTCCTTCCTTGATATATTTGGTGATTGTCCAGAAGATCCTATTCAGAAGGCTTCTTTATTTTACCTGACTCAGAGCTTGATAGAAGAGCATTTTCTCTAGGAGTATGTCTCAACAACAAACAGTAGCAATTGTTTACTATTGTGAATGAGCCAGCAGTGAGTAACAGAGCAAACAATAGGCAAACAAAAAAAACTTAGAAATGTGATGAGCAAGTTGTCTACATTTCAAATGCTTTCACATATTTCTGGAGTACAGAAGACCACATATATAGGTAGGGTTATGCATATATTCAGGCCTTTGCACATGATCTGTGCTTTCATTTCTCACTGACCTTGAAATTCATTCTAAGCAGCTAGAGAAGGCTAAGTAATAACTGCCAGCTGCCTTTCTGAGTTTTAGAAGGATGATTCAAAATGCAGACACAGCCTCTTAGGAATGACTGGAAAAAGTATTGGTTCCAAGCATTAAAAAAAATCTCTGTTTAACTATTAGCTGACAAGTAAGCTAAGTAATAACTCCCATGTCCACACATGATAAAGAACAAAGACACTACAGAATTAGCTCAGAAAAAGTAACTAAACCAACAGTTATAATAACAAAACCTAAGGAATAGAGATTATATGATTTCCAGAATTCTGGAAATGTGTAGTTTTCACCAAAATTGCCCATATCCAGAAATAAAGAGTAATCACTTCAAAATGCCCCTAAGAAAGCCCACATGTTGTGTTTACTAGAAAAAAACTTTTTAAATTAGCCATTTTTTTCTTTTATTGTACTTTAGGTTCTGGGGCACATGTGCAGATCATGCAGGGTTGCTGTATAGGTACTTACATGGCAAGGTAGTTTGCTCCCTCCATCCTCCTGTCACCTATATCTGGCATTTCTCCCCATGTTATGCCTCCCCAACCTCCCCACCCCCTGCTGTCCCTCCCCTAGCCCCCTCCAACAGACCCCAGTGTGTGATGCTCCCCTCCCTGTGTCCATGTGTTCTCACTGTTCAACACTCACCTATGAGTGAGAACATATGGTGTTTGATTTTCTGTTCTTGTGTCAGTTTGCTGAGAATGATGGTTTCCAGATTCATCCATGTCCCTACAAAGGACATGAAATCATCCTTTTTATGGCTGCATAGTATTCCATGGTGTATATGTGCCACATTTTCTTTGTCCAGTCCGTCACTGATGGGCATTTGGGTTGGTTCTAGGTCTTTGCTATTGTAAACAGTGCTGCAATGAACATATGTGTGTATGTGTCTTTATAATAGAACAACTCATAATCCTTTGGGTATATACCCAGTAATGGGATTGCTGGGTCAAATGGAATTTCTATTTCTAGGTCCTAGAGGAGTTGCCACACTGTCTTCCACAATGGTTGAACTAATTTACACTCCCACCAACAGTGTAAAAAAGTGTTCTTATTTCTCCAAATCCTCTCCAGCATCTGTTGTCTCCAGATTTTTTGATGATCACCATTCTAAATGGCATGAGATGGTATCTCATTGTGGTTTTGATTTGCATTTCTCTAATGACCAGTGATGAGCATTTTTTCATATGTTTGTTGGCCTCATTTATGTCATTTTTAATAGTGTAAAATAACAAAAGAAAGCCACATCTAAAGATTTAAAGAAAAATTATGAGAATGATGTCCCATAAAACAGAGAATACAAATAGTGCTAGAAATTGTTTTTAAAAACTATATAAAAATTTTGATGTTGTATATTACAATAACTAAGGTGAAAAATTCACTAGAGGCAACTTCAGCAGATTTGATCAGGTAGAAGTAAGAACTAGCAAATTTAAAAACAGGTCAATTAAAATGACCCAGTGTGAGAAAAAGAAAGCAAATAATTTTAAGTATAACAAAGA
Source organism: Cheracebus regulus (assembly GCA_963574635.1). Classification (NCBI taxonomy): domain Eukaryota; kingdom Metazoa; phylum Chordata; class Mammalia; order Primates; family Pitheciidae; genus Cheracebus; species Cheracebus regulus. The sequence continues at coordinate 25,059 of CAUYQU010057830.1, forward strand.
CATACATAGAGAAAAATAAATCAGGCTTTAGACACCTGTGGGATACCATCAAGCTTGTTATATGAATAATGAAAATTGTAGAAGCATACAAAAATGGTATTTGAAAAAATAAGTGAAAATTTTCCAAATCTGAAGAAAAATATTAAATTAAACATGTAATGATTCTCACAAATATCAAAAAAGAAAATTTAAGGATGTTTATACCTAGACACACTATAATCAACATGTTGAAAGACTAAGATAAAGAAAAAATCTCAGAAATACTGAGAAAGAAGCAATTCATCATCTGCAGGGTACCTATAATAAGAATAACTGTTGATTTCTCACCAGAAATAATGAAGCTCTGAAGATAATGTTATGGCAAATTTAAAGTACTAAAAGAAAAATCTGTCAACCAAGAATACTATTCTTCAAAAGTTAAAAATAAATTAAGACATTTTTAGATAAACAAAACCTGATAGTAGGCTGGGTGCAGTGGCTCACACCTGTAATCTCAGCACTTTGGGAGGCCAAGCTGGGCAGATTATGAGGTCAGGAGTTTGATATCAACCTGACAAACATGGTGAAACCCTCTCTCGACTAAAAACACAAAATTACATGGGTGTGGTGGTGTGCTCCTGTAATCCAGCTACTGAGGAGACTGAGGTAGGAGAATCACTTGAAGGTGGGGGTTGCAGTGAGCTGAGACCATGCCAAAGCATTCCAGCCTGGGCAACAGAGTGAGACTCTGTCTCAAAAACAAAACAAAATAAAACAACAAAAACCTGAGAGTATTCACTTCAAACACATCAGTCTTATAAGAAATAGTAAAGGTAGTCTTTCAGGATGTAATGAAAGAATACTAGATTTAACTTGAGTCAAGATAAGGAAATAAAAACTACCAATAATGGTAACTACATAGAGAAATATTAAAAATAATTATACACATATTTTTAATACTTCATAAAGTAATAATTATAAACTTGTACATATAAAATGCAATGTATAAATATATAGCTTGTATGTCGACAAAATTATAAGTTTGGGGGAGAACTATATAGAAGCAAATATTTTATATACAATTTAAATAAAGTTAGTATTGACAGGAAATAGCCTGTAATAAACTAAGATGTCAGTTGCAACCCCATTAAAGCTCCTGAGAACACAACTCCAAAAATAATATGGTAAATATGTTGCAAGAGAATTAAAGTGGTATCTTAGAAAATATCTAATTAGCATAAAAGAAGGAAATGATGTTGGAATAAAGAAATTAAGAAGACATAAGACACATGATAGAAAAATATAAGATATAAATTTTACCTTATCTTTAATTACATTAACTATAAATAAATTAAACCTTCAATCAAAAGGCAGAGGTTGGCAAGACGGGTTTAAAAATATTTTTACCCAACTACATGCTGTCTACAAAGAGATACACATTAGATTCAAAGAAATACTTTGAAACTAGAAGACTGGAAAAGAATACCAGAAAATTTTTGCCAAAAGATAGCAGAAGTGGTAATGATAAAACCAGACAAAATAGACTTTACAACAAAATTGTTACTAGAGACAAATGAAAACATTTTATAAGGATAAAAGTATCAACACATCAAAGAGATATAACAATTATAAACATATTTGTGGCTATAACACAGCCACCAAATTTATGAAGCATAAACAAACAGAATTAAAGAGAAACATATACATCTCATTAATAGTTGGGAACTTTAATACTCCATTTTCAATAGTGACTAGAACAACTAGGAAGCACAACAGGAAATAGAAGGCTTGAATTATAATATAATCTGAGTATAGCTAATGGACATCTATAGAATGCTATACTCAAGAATAACAGGATATATACGTTTCTTCTCAATTACACGTAAAATAGTTTGCAGGATAGACCATATTGAATATGCCATAAAACAAGTTAAATGAATTTAAGAGGGTCCAATTCACACAAAAGTATGTGATTATCTGATCATAATAAAATGAAATTAGATATAAATAACAAAAAGAAATTACAGAAATTAATAAATGTGTGGAAATTAAACAACATATACATAAAAAACAAATGAGCAAAAAAGGAAATCACAAAGGAAATTAAGAAATATATTGATATAAATTAAAGAATGTATAACATACCCAAACTTATGAGATGCTGTAACAGCATTACTTAAAAAGAAATTTATAGGTGCAGACACATACTAAAAAGATCTTAAATAATTAATCTAATTTTCTACCTTAAGACATTAGAAAAAGTGCAAACTAAATCTAAAACAAGAAAAATGATGAGAATCATACAGATCAAGGAACATATAAATAAAATATAGAAGAAAAAAAAAAGGTTTGCCTGGACCAACAACAACAAAAAAAATTACTCTTTTCCGAAATCAGGAATGAAAATTTGAAGATCACTAAAAAGATTAGAGACATGAAAAAGATGGAAATGCTATAAAATATATAACAAAAATTATATGATCTAAATGAAATGGAAATTGTTTTGAAAGATCTGCCACACTAATTAAAGAAGAAAGAGAAAATCTAAATAAATCTATAGCAAAGATACAGAATTGATCATCAAAATCTTTCCACAAATAAAAGCCTAGGACTCAATTACTTCACTGGTAAATTCTACCAAACATTTAAATAATAAGAAAACTTCTTTTGAAAGTCTTTCCGAAATAAAAGAAACACTTTTTAAAAAAAGTTTAAAATCAGGTAAAGGACAACCATGATGTCGTAGATTGTTGAACCTCCCTGACAATACATACTTTATAAAATGAGCACTTCTGAATAACTGCTATAACTGTAGGACATACTTTTTGAAGTTTCCTATATGTGGCTTCCTTTATAATAAATAATGAAAACATATTTGGTAACATTGTACAGTTTAACTACATTGTTTTCGTTTTCCATTTCCTAGTACAAATTGCCTGCAGTTGGATCATATCAATCCAAAATTTTAATGTATGGTTTCTTTTGGTATTATTGGAGTCAACATACTGCTTTTCTAATTCATTCCTTATAAACTCTAGGCAAACAGCAAGGTCTGAAATTGTCACAGGACCCTTTGGGTGTCGCTTAACCAGCTGGATCTGTGGCCAGCAGGCCTCTGCTTGAGTTTTCCTCTCACCCACTAGAATCATTCTACCCATTTGGCCCAGCAGGCCGCTTTTGGCTTGAGCTAACAGCCTGGATTCCACGCCTGCCAAGGGCAAGCCAGGTGTGGCGTGGAGAAGGATGTGTAAACAAGCAAGTGTGGGATCCAGCCACTGTGCATAGCTGAGCATACTGGCTGCTATGGTGGGGTGGGCAGCTCCAAGCACTAGCATGGGCACTGACCCCTTGCGAGGCTGAGGTTGGACTAGATGTACAGCAGATGGTTTCTGCTGTGTGCACCAGCGTCTGTATGAGAGAAAGTGTGGTGGGCCTGAAAGCTCAGAGATGCCTGGAGCCACAGAGCCCCAAAGAGGGTGTTACAGCATGTCACAGTCCTGGCTCAGGTAGTCCCAAGGTCTGTGCTGCTAGAAGGCTGTAGCTCTTCTCTCCTTGTCACTCAGTGTGGTGAACAGGAGAGCATGTTTTAGTGGGGTGTGTTTAAATCCATTTGTGTTATAGCTCTTTCAGTCCCACCACCCAGCTCTGGGATATGATTCTTGGGCCAGGCCGTCCCCACTGATGCTTCCCTCCACTGGTGCTTCCTGTTGGATGGGGTGGCCATGGGGCATCAGCAGGAGGCAGGATGGCTGTAGTATTGCAGAACCTTTAACTCCTGTCCATAAATTGGCGAGATGGCCAAGGAAATGTTACAGCTCCTTTCATTTCCACCATTTGGCAGGTCCTGAGTTCTTGTCCTGCAACCAAAAAGAATGAGGTTTTGCTGATAACTGGAGGGTAAGCAAAGTAGAGAGGAGCTTTATTAAGAACCAAAGCAGCCCTCAGCAGAGAGACCTAAAGTGGGTAGCTCCTATCTGCAGGCAGATCTTCCTTACCAGTGTCTCAGTCTGGCTGAGTCTGGTATTTTTATAGGCTCATAATGGAGGAAGTACATGCTGAGTGGTACATGGGCAGGAGGAAGTGAGTGTTGATTTGTCCATGGGTGGGGTTGGAAAAAGCACCACTTTGTTGGCTGAAAGACATCAAGGAAGTTCTCACTCAGGGTCATGTACTTTACCAGGAGCTGGCAACCTGGCCCCCAGGCTTAAAGCCATGTCTGGCTTGAAGGTGAGTTTCACCAGGGACCACCCCCCTTCCCAACTGGGAACCTGTCTGCCTCCCTCCTCCATCAACGTGCCCTCCACTGGGCCCAGGCTGTCAGCACCAAGCCTGCAGGCCCACATTAAGCCACCCTCAGCCCCTTGCCACCCCCCATGCTCATGATATCCAAAGTTACAGCCTCAGAAGCAGTTTCCAGGTGGGCCCAAGGGAGGCCGTTGGGGTCTGGGGCATCAGCACCAAGCAAACACATACCCAGTCAGGTCACAACAGTGCCTGGGCTTAGCTATCAGGACATGTCCACAACTTTGTTCTACACAGAGCTGGTACTGGGAACAGGAAGAGGCTAGGAAGTGGAAGCAGGTGCTTCCAAGCCTGTGGGGACATGGGGCATCCCAGGGCCCTGAGAGGATAGGGATGCCCAGGTCCAAAACTGTGGCTGGGCGGCTGCAGCTGTACCCAGGAGTGCAGGGGATCCTGCCCTCCCAATTCAGCAGGGCTCAAGGTTCCCACGGGGATCACCTATTCCTAGCCCCTGCTGGCTCTGCAGATGGCAGCCCCCGCCCTGCCTTTCCCAGTGCACCGAAGAAAGGATTTCTACCTCTAGGTTATGAGGATGGCTGAACATCTGACACCTGAAACTGGACAGATACGGACTATAAAATTTCAGAAGTTTATTAGTCACATATAATTACAGTGTAGTCTGGGACCACAATTTGAGAACCACTAGTGAAATTATCTTTAAAATCTGGAATAATGTTGAAATGATCACTATGTTGCTGCAGAAAAATCTTCCAAATGTCACTGTCTTTCAATAGCAATGTTATGTTTCTGGCTTATGTTTTATAAGAATTGGTGGCTGGCTTGGGCCTGCTCTTACTGCTTCTCTCATCTACCTGCCTTCTTTATTATAAGGAAAAAGCTCAATCTGGAACATACCATTCTCACAGAAAAAGAAAAGAGCACATGAGCTATTGAAACTACACGAAGGTTCTTAAGTAATCTACAATGAATTGGAATGTTGTCATTTTCACACTGCCTCTATCAGTAAAAGTGAGTCACATGATCTAATCCAGTGATGATAGAACCAGCAGGTTCACCCATCTTACACAAATAAATCCGTATTATGAGGCAAGGGTCTATATTTTTCTTGTAAGGTTATAATTGGAGAAACTTATTTAGTTTTTTTAAAATTTCAGTATCTTTAGGGGTAGAAGTGGTTTTTGGTTACATGAATGAATTGTATACTGGTGAGATCTATGAATTTAGTGCGCCCATCACCCAAGTAATATACATTGCACCCAATGGAGAGTTATCCTTCACTCTTATCTTATGCCCCTAGGATTCTCCATTGTGCATTATGCCATTCTTTTTTTTTTTTTTTTTGAACAGCTTCACTCTGTTTCCCAAGCTGGAGTGCAGTGGCACTATCTCAGCTGACTGCAATCTTTATCTCCCAGGTTCAAGTGATTCTCCTGCCTCAGCCTCTCAAGCAGCTGGGATTACAGGTGTATGCCACCACCCCCCAGCTAATTTTTGTATCATTATTATTATTTTTTTAGTAAAGATATGTTTTTGCCATGTTGGCCATGCTGGTCTCGAATTCCTGACCTCAGGTGATCCACCCACCTCAATTTCCCAAAGTGCTGGGATTACAGGAGCGAGCCACTGTGTCCAGGCATTATACCATTCTGTATGTTTTTGTGTATCCGTAGCTTTGCTACCCCTTATAAGTGAGAACATACGGTGTTTGGTTTTCAATTCCTGAGTTACTTCACTTAGAAAAATGGTCTGCAGTTCCATCCAAGTTGCTGCAAAATACAGTATTTTATTCTTTTTTATGGCTGAGTAGTATTTCATAGAATATTAATTATACTACATATATACATGTATATGTGTATACAAACACACACACATATATACATATATAATATATATATAATCTTACATGTACAGGTGTCTTTTTGATAAAGTGACTTCTTTTTCTTTGGGTAGAAACACAGTGGTAAGATTGCTAGATTGAATGGTAGAGCTAATACTTCTAGTTCTTTGAGAAATCTCCATACTGTTTTCCATAGAGGTTGTACTAATTTACATTCTCACCAGCTGTGTATAACTGTTTCTTTTTTTAAAATCACACTCATGCCAACATCTATTATCTTTTGGTTTTTTTTTGTTTTACTTTTTAATTATGGCCATTCTGGGTGGTATAAAGTGACGTCTCATTGTGGTTTTAATTTGCATTTCTGTGATGATTAGTGGTATTCAGCGTATTTTCATATGTTTCTTGGTCATTTGTATATCTTCTTTTTAGAACTGTCTATTTATGTCCTTTGCCTCCTTTTTGATGAGATCATTTGGATTTTTCTTTGCTGATTTCAGCTTCTTGTAGATTCTGGATACTAGTTTTTTTGTCACATGCATAATTTGTAAATATATTCTCTCATTCTGTAGGTTGTCTATTTACTCCGATGATTATTTATTGCTGCGCAGGAGCTTTTTAGTTTAATTAGGTCCCATTTATTTATTTTTATTTTCATTGAATTTGCTTTTGGGGTCTTAGTCAAAATTTTTTTGCCTCAGCCAACATCCAGAAGAGTATTTCCTAGGTTTTCCTCCAGAATTTTTACGGTTTCAGGTCCAAGATTTAAGTCGTTATCATTAGGTAATTTTTGTATATATTGAGAGATAGAAATCCAATTTTATTCTTCTATATGTGGCTGTTCAATTTTCCCAGTATCATTCATTAAATTTCTCCAATTTATGCTTTGTATGCTTTGTCAAAGGTAAGTTGGTTTTAAGTATTTGCCTTTATTTCTGGGTTGTCTATTTTGTTCCATTGTTCTATGCATACCTTTATCCAGTACCATGCTGTTTTGGTTAACATAGCTTTGTAGTATAATTTGAAATTGGGTATTGTGATGCCTCCAAATTATTTTCTTTTTGCTTAAGATTGCTTTGGCTATCTGTGGTCTTTTTTTGGGTTCTATATGAATTTTATAATAGTTTTTATAATCTTTGAATACTTATGTTGGTATTCTGATAGGAATTGTATTGAATCTATAGATTGCTTTAGGCAGTACAATAACTTTTATATTGATTCTTCTAAATCATGAGCATGAGATATATTTCCAGTTTTTTGTGTCATCTATGATTTATTTCAGCAACGTTTTCTAGTTTTCCTTGTAGAGATCTTTCATCTCTTTTGTTAAGTATATTTTTTAATGTATTTTTGTAGCTATTGTAAAAGGGATTGAGTACTTGATTTGATTCGCAGCTTGGTCACTGTTGATGTATAGCAGTGCTACTGATTCATGTACATTGGTTTTATAACCTGAGGCATTACTAAATTCACTTTTTAGACCTAGAAGCCTTTTGGAGGAGACTTTAGAGTTTTCTAGGTATAAGATCATATCATCAGCAAAAAGAGATAATTTGACCTCTTTTCCAAATTTGGATGCCCTTTATTTTTTAGTCTTCCCTGATTGCTCTAGCTAGGTGGAAACTAATTTGATTTACAATGCTCCCTGCAATTGATTACAGATTTTCATTTCTCTTTCTGTGTACATAGTGTATTTATTTCCTAACCAAAGAAAACACCAACAAATTTTCATCAAGTCACAGCATCAGACTCAAAGTGTCCCAATAGTCCCTACTTCAGGTGTTAATATGTTTTTTCTCTATCAAGAAACCTATAGAATAACAAAAGACAATTTCTGCTTGTACACAACAAACTTTGCTAGAATGTCACAGGATAACTTTTTAAAAATCCAATTTTGAAAGAGAAGAATGTGAAAAAGCATATATGGATCCCAATTATTCAAAAATCCCACAGGACATATACTGGCTTCCATCCTGAAGAGCTGGAAATATTCCTTGGTTAGATATCCTAATCTAACTCCCTTCGAGGGATTTGTCCCACAGTCCATTATTTTTCATTGCTTTTCAATCCAGACTTTTGAAGATTTTACTTCTTTATTACTTAGCTGCATCTGTGGTAGCTTTTGGTTAATATTTTCTTCTGTAGACTGACCAAATTATTTCTCCTGTTTTCTGCCTGTAGAAGCTTGGGGGACCAGACTTACTTTAGATCTGAAAAGTCACAGTCTCAATTAGTAAAAATGAAATTAGTTTTTCTGTCAGTAAAACTTACCAAAACATTTAGTCAGGTTTTCTCTCTTGCCAGTCAGCTTTATAAGTCAATAACTATACCCACAATAATTGTTAAGGCTTGCTTCCCTCTGGTTTTAATTGTTGGCATTTTGAATTCATCAGGCTATTTTCTTCTCTCTGTATGTAAAGGCAATACACTGCTGTTGGCCTCAGTAAACATGTATTACATATATGAATAATGAACAGTCAAACCTGACAAAAACAAGCAATGGAGAAAGTAGTTCCTGTTTAATAAATGGTGTTGGGAAAACCAGCTAGCCATCCGCAGAGAGCAGAAACTGAACCCATTCCTGATACCTTACACTAAAATTAACTCCAGATAGATTAAAGACTTAAACATTAGACCTAACACCATAAAAATCCTAGAAGAAAACCTAGGCAAAACCATTCAGGACATAGGCATAGGCAGGGACTTCATGACTAAAACACCAAAAGCAACAGCAACAAAAGCCAAAATAGACAAACACAATCTAATTAAACTCCAGAGCTTCTGCATAGCAAAGGAAAGAATCATTAGCGTGAACCAGCAACCACCAGAATGGGAAAAAATTTTTGCAATCTACCCATCTGACAAAGGACTTATATCCAAAATCTACAAAGAACTAAAACAGATTTACAAGAAAAAAACAAACAAACCCATTCAAAAGTGGGCAAAGGATATGAACAGACACTTTT
>CAUYQU010057833.1:0-27308 GCA_963574635.1 Cheracebus regulus
GAGAAATGCCAGATATAGGTGAAGGGGAGGAAGGCAACAAATTACACTGCCACGTGTGTACCTATGCAACAATATTGTATGTTCTTCACATGTACCCCCAAACCTAAAATGCAATAAAAAATAAAATTAAAAAAAAAAAAATATATATATATATAAATGAGACCATGATATGAAAACTTGGAGAAGTTTCTTTCTCCATTTAACAATGTACTATGCACTGTTTTCTGTTGTTTCATACAATTTATTAACTTTATCCTTTTCATAACTAAAGATTACACTATTTTTTTTTTTCTGAGACAGAGTCTTGCTCTGTTGCCCATGCTGGAATGCAGTGGCATGATCTCCGCTCACTGCAACCTCTACCTCCTGGGTTCAAGCGATTCTCCTCCCTCAGCTTCCTGAGTAGCTTGGATTACAGGCACCTGCCACCACACCTGGCTAATTTTTGTATTTTTAGTAGGTATGAGTGTTCACCATGTTGGCCAGGCTGGTCTTGAACTCCTGACCTCATGATCTGCCTGCCTTGGCCTCTCAAAGTGCTGGGATTACAGGTGTGAGCCACTGTGCCCAGCCAAATTTTTGTATTTTTAGTAGAGATGGGGTTTTGCCATGTTGGTCAGGCTATTCTCGACCTCTTGACCTCAGGTGATCTGCCCACCTCGGCCTCTCAAAGTGCTGGGGTTACAGGTGTGAGCCATGGTGCCCAGCCTGATTACACTACATTTTAAGCCAATTCCTTTCTGATTGGCATTTGGTTATTCTTTATTCTTTAAATTTTTGTCATTATAAAAATCCTACAGCAAATGTCCTTGGATAGGTTACATGGTTTTCACTATGTTTAAATTCATGACTGCATTTGGTCGATACAGCTAATTTATAAGTGTTAGAAATAAACTACACATATCTTCTATAGGATCACTTAGTCCCTGCTCCTATTTTACATATTCTGAAAGCTTTCTTAAAGATTTTTCTGGGCAATCCAGAAAAAGTTCTAGATGAAAATTTTATACAAATGTGCCTTGTCTGTGATCCAACCCAAGGCAGTTTGATACATTAGCGTATTAAGTTTTCTTGCTCAGAAATGGCAGAAAGATTAGAAATCTATATTAATTAGGAATGGCAAATGGAAACTCAAGTATATATATTTATACATTTAATTATTTTTCTTTTAAAATATATATAAAATACCTTGTTTTATATTTATTTTAATGTATTATGAGATATAAATCCATCTTATTGCCATATATATGATCTACAAGTACTATTAAGATGGATACATATACATCTCCGTATCCGTGTGTGTGTGTGTGTGTGTGTGTGTGTGTGTATACAAGCTTTGTTTGGAGCTAGAAAGTAGCAGATCCAGGATTCAAATTTGGATGTGGCTGATAGTCTTGTCAACATACCATGCCAGTAGTCATGCCACCATATTATGCTTTGTAGTAGGTATTAGAACTTGGTGGTGGAGGGTAGGGGTGAATTCAAAGAGCATCTAGTTTTCTTTCAATATAAGAAAGAATATTTACAAACAGCACGCTTATCACAGTTGTTACATTTAGGGAGTGGAGAGAGATTGAGGAGAAGAGAAAAGGGACTTTTGCATTTCTATGTTGCTTGACTTTTTAAAATAATGAGAATGAGTTCATGTTGTATTGTCAGGTTTTAATAATTAATGAGAAATAATCTTGTACATAGTTGGTGGCAATGGCAAATAATCCAGCCATGTGTGAAAACAGTTTGGAAGTTCTTTATAAAGTTAAAGAACCCATATGACCCAGCAATTAAATTCTTAGATATTTACCCAGGAAAAAATGAAAGCATAGCCTGTAAAAAGATGTGTACACAAATATTTAAAACAGTTTTATTCATAATCATTGGAAATAATGCATATGTCCTTTAATCGATGATTTGATAAATAAGTTGGGGGTACGTCCACATAATGGAGTATAACTCAGCTATAAAAAGTAACAAACTGCTGATATATACAACAACAGGCCTGAATCACAACAGCATTTTGCTATGTCTGACACAAAAGATTACATGTATGATTCTATTTATATGATATTCACTAAAAGGGATAGCTAAAGAGACAGAAACCAGATCAATGATTGCTGGGGTTGGAAGAGCGCATTGACTGCAAAATGGAACTAGAGATCTTTTTGGAGTGACAGAAATATTCTGTATCTTTATTGTAGTTACATAACTGTAGACAACTTTTTTTTTTTTTTTGAAATGGAGTCTTACTTTGTCACCCATGCTGGAGTGCAATGGTGCAATCTTGGCTCACTGCAACCTCCACCTCCTGGGTTCAAGTGATTCTGGTGCCTCAGCCTCCCGAGTAGCTGAGATTACAGGAGCCTGCCACCACACCCAGCTAATTTTTGTGTTTTTAGTAGATACGGGGTTTCATCATGTTGGCCAGACTGGTTTCAGACTCTGACCTCAGGTGATCCACCCGCCTCAGCCTCCCAAAGTGCTGAGATTACAGGCATGAGCCACCGTGCCAGGCCAACTGTAGACATCTGTTAAAACTTATTAAACTCTATGTCTAAAAGGGATTATAGTTTGTTATAAATTATAGCTTGCATTATTACTATTATATAAATATATATTACATAGTTCTTTTCTAATTTTATTATATATGTATTATCTGTTATTATATTTCCTAATTATAGGTTAAATGCAGGGCATGTAGCTGTTCAGTATGGCTGCACAGAGGTAGCTGAGAGGAGGGTTCTTCAGCTCCATCCTCCCCAAATATTGAATGATCGGCCCTAGATGGTAGAATCATACAGGTATAAATGGAATCAGTTAATTACAGTGGCAGTCGAAGCTGAATAATCAGCTGGGTTCTCAAAGTTAATGGTAACAAGAGAATCTGGAGAAGCATATGATGTTCCAATTCAGGGCTCAAAAGTATTTGTTAAATAGATGAATGAGCAAATGAATCAATGGAGGAAATTATGAAAAGATGAAAGCAGTGGTAGTGAGGTTTTAAAATCTTCTCCAATCCCCCTGTCCCCATAAACAAACAAACAAAAAAAAAAACTCTTAAAAAAACCCATAAAACAAACAAAACTCTAATAGCAAAATCCAAGGCCCAATGTCAACATCTTAATAAAATCTAAATGAACAAGATATTCTCATGAACCCCAAATACGAGCAGGAGGAGAAAAAACACCAATAATAAGTGAAGATCCACATTGTCTATGCAGGAGAGAGGAGCGAGGCATCTGACAGACCTGAGACCAGAATTTTAAAGCTGGTAGTAGGTACTCACTAAAAAGCAAGTTGGACCAATTTGGGAAGAGTAACTGAAAGTGGGAGGGGTTTTTGCATACTCCAATGAAGATGTGGGTGTGTGGGGCCTAAGGTAAGGTCTAAAAGAGCTGAAGCTTGGCTTTGTGGACCTTTGTAATTACAAAGTTCTATTGGAGAAGAAAGCCTCACACCAAGAGTAGACTTCTGAGAGCAAAATCCAAATGGAAAAGCATGGGGTGACAGAAATAAAGAGAAAAGAAGGTCTAGATTAAAGAGCAAAGGAACCATACATCAAAATGCACTAAGCCATAAAGATACATTTTTTGGATGGGTATAGTGGCACATGCCTGTAATCCCAACACTTTGAGAGGTGGAGGTGGGCAGATCACTTGAAGCCAGGAGTTTGAGACCAGCCTGGCCAACATGGCAAAACCCTATCTTTACAAAAAGACAAAAAAATTAACTGGGCATGGTGGCATGTAACTATAGTCCCAACTATGCAGGAGGCTGAGAGGGGAGGATCACTTGAGCCTAGGAGGTTGGGGCTGCAGTGAGCCATGACCACACCATTCTACTCCAACCTGGCGACAGACCCCAGGAGGTTGGGACTGCAGTGAGCCATGACCGCAGCACCACATTCCAGCCTGGGCAACAGAGTGAGACCCTGTTTCAACAACATCAACAAAAATATATATGTATATATAAAGAAAATAGAAGAGTGAGTTCTAGATAAACGAAGCTAGAAAAGTTATTAACCCATGCTTCCTTCATAAAAGAGAAATTAAATTTATATAAAAATGAAGACTAAGGGCCGAGTGCGGTGGATCACGCCTATAATCCCAGCACTTTGGGAGGCCGAGGCGGGTGGATCACGAGGTCAAGAGATCGAGACCATCCTGGTCAACATGGTGAAACCCCGTGTCTACTAAAAATATAAAAATTAGCTGGGCATGGTGGCGCATGCCTGTAGTCCCAGCTACTCCGGAGGCTGAGGCAGGAGAATTGCTTGAACCCAGGAGGCAGAGGTTGCAGTGAGCAGAGATCACGCCATTGCACTCCAGTCTTAGTAACAAGAGCGAAACTCCATCTCAAAAAAATAAATAAATAAATAAATAAATAAATAAATAAATAAAAACGAAGACTAGAGTAAGATTGTGTTCAAATTCAACCCTGTTATAAGAAAAAAAGGTGGAATAATAATAAAAGACATGCTTTTGAAACTGTTGAAATAGTATGACTTACTATTTCAAAATGAGCTAAAAGACTCACAAAATAACATTAGGTAGAAAAGAACTATACATATCAGAATTAGAAAATCTTAGAAATGATGTAGGAGAATTCAGAATTAGAATTAATATTAATTATTTCAGAAATAGAAACTAAAATAGAAGGTACAGAACAGTGAACAAATTCAACAGATAATGCCTTTCAAAGGAGGTAAAACTAAGAGTTTCAATACATTAAAGAGAAATGAAGGATACCAAAGGAAGTGGTCGATATAGAAAGTAAGCAAAGAATATTCGACATATATATGATAGAAGAGCCACAAAGAAAAATTAAAAATGGAAATGTAAAAGTAATTTAAATTCAAAAAACTAACACTCAAGAAAATTTTCCTAGCTTTGCGCAGTGGCAGTATCGTAGCCGATGAGGTTTATCTGAGGCGCGATTATTGCTAATTGAAAACTTTTCCCAATACTCCGCCATGACAACTTGAAATATAGTTGGCATTGGCAATTTTTGGCAGTCTCTATAGAGACTGAATCATATTAAAAAAAAAAAAAGGAAAAAAAAATAGAAAACTTTCCTAAAATAAAAAGAGACTGAGGCTGTGTGCTGTGGCTCATACCTGTAATCCTAGCACTTTGGGAGCCTAAGGTGGGAAGATTGCTTGAGCCCAGGAATTTGAGACCAGCCTAGGCAACATGGCAAAATGCCATCTCTACAAAAAAAAAAATAGCCAAGCATGATGGCACACACCTGTAGTCCCAGCTACTTGGGAGGTTGAGATGGGAGGATCACTTGAGCTGGGGAGGTTAAGGCTGCAGTGAGCTGAGATTGAGCTGCTGCACTACAACCTGGGTGACAGAGTGAGACCTCATCTCCAAAAAAGAGAGCGTGAGACTGACATGAGTACCTGGCAAAATCAATCCAGAATACCAAGGTCAAGATAAAACAACTTCTGGGCTTTACAGAAAAAGAAAAAAATATTTGGGCATCTAGTCAAAATCTCAAGTCACTTACATAGGAAAGAAAATAAGATTGTCATTAGACATTATTCCAGAAGAAATGAAGTAACATTCCTTAAAGATACTCAAGGAAAGAAAATATGAGCCAGAGATTTTATGGGTGGCCAAATGCAACAAATTTTTATTTATAAAAGAACCAGAGAACACTGCTCCCATGCACCTTTCCTGAGGAATTTACTAAAGAAAGATTTTTTAGACAACCAAAATGAAAAGACATTGGCATAAGAATGAATGGTGTAACTAAAAAGGAAATGTTAAAAAAAAAAAAAAAAACCTAAAAAGAATGAATGGTGAACATTAGATGTACTTTTATCCATAAAACTATGACGGTTATAAGAAGAGTAAACACCCAGGCAAAGTAGACATTGTATAATAATTAAAAGGAGAGAATGGTGAGAGAGATAAAAAATAAAATATTCTTGTTGATTGTTTTATAGTTACTGATGTGGTAAAAGAATGCTTATTCAAATGAGATATTGATGGATAGGGATGAGAGAGTTAAAAAAATTAATTTTGATATTGCTGGAGAACCAATAGACAACAAAAATAAGATGGCGGGAACTAAGGTTATTTTAGCATAAGTATAAAAGTAACCACTAAAAACAAAACCTTCCAAATACCAAATATATTGAGAAAACAAAATAAATCACATAATGAAAAACTAGTGTGATAAAAGGCTTGCATATTTATAACATAAAACAATATGAAGTGAAAAAAGTAATGTGCAAAAATATATACATAGATATTTGCTTTTAAAAAGGCAAAATAGCAATATATGTATGTGTATGTGATGGTTAATTTTATTTTTTGAGACAGAGTATTGTCCTGTCACCCAGGCTGGAGTGCAATGGCACGATCTCGGCTCACTACAACCTCCGCCTCCCGAGTTCAAGTGATTCTCCTGCCTCAGTCTCCTGAGTAGCTGGGATGACAGGCATGTGCTACGATGCTTGGCTAATTTTTTGTATCTTTAGTAGAGATCGGGTTTCCACCACGTTGGCCAGGCTGATCTTCAACTCCTGACCTCGTGATCTGCCCACCTCAGCCTCCCAAAGCGCTGGGTTTATAGGCGTAAGCCACTGCACCTGGCCGTGTTGGTTAATTTTGTGTCAACTTGCCTGTGACATGGAGTACCCAGATTAAATATGATTTTTGTGAATGTCTCTGTAAGAGGTTTTCTTGGGGGAGATTAACATTTGAATCAACGGACTCAGTTAAGTAGATGGCCCTCCTCAGTGTGGGCGGGCATCATCCAATTAATTCACTGAGGGCCTTACTAGAACAAAAAGACCAGAAGGCCAGGTGCTATGGCTCACGCCTCTAACTGCAGCACTGTGGGAGGCTGAGGCTGGCGGATCACCTAAGGACGGAAGTATGAGACCAGCCTGGCCAGCATGGTGAAACCCTGTTTCTACTAAAAGTAAAAGAAATACAAAAAATTAGCTAGGTGTGGTAGGAGGTGCCTGTAATCCCAGCTACTTGGGAGCCTGAGGCTGGAGCATCACTTGAATCCAGGAGGCAGAAGTAGCAGGGAGCCAAGATAGCGCCGTTGCTCTCCAGCCTGGGTGACAGAACGAGACTCTGTCTCAAAAAGAAAAGGAATTTGCCCCTTTTTGCTTCCTGTCTGCCTACTTGAGCTGGAACATCTGTCTTCTGCCTTCAAACTGGGATTTTCACAATTGGCTTCCCTAGTTCTTAGATCTTCTGACTCAGACTGGAATTACACCACAGGTTTTCCCGGGTCTTCAGCTTGATGACTGCAGATGGTAGGACTTCTCAGCTTCCATAATCGTGTGAGTCAGTTCCTCACAATAAATCTTGTCTCTCTCTCACACACACACATTCTCTTTCTCTGGAGACCTCTAATATAGTATATATTTGCTTATTTTGGTAAATAAGAAAGAATAAAAAGAAACCAATAAAATTGGTTATAAAGAGGGGTTGAAGAAAACTTCTCTGCATTACCTTTTCATATAGTTTGATTTTTAACTGTTAACATTTTACATATTTAAAAAATTAAATCAGGCTGCGCGCGGTGGCTCACACCTGTAATCCCAGCACTTTGGGAGGCTGAGGTAGGCAGATCCACCTGAGGTCAGGAGTTCCAGCCTGGCCCAAATGGTGAAACGCCATCTCTACTAAAAATACAAAAGTTAGCTGGGTGTGATGGTGGGTGCCTGTAATCCCAGCTACTTGGGAGGCTGAGGCAGGAGAATCACTTGAACCAGGGGGCGGAGGTTGCAGTGAGCTGAGATTAGGCCATTGCACTCCAGCCTAGATGAAAGAGCAAAACTCCGTCTCAAAAAAAAAAAAAAAATTAAATAAATAAGGATAGGAAAACCCTAATGTTGACTTTAGAAAGAAACAAACGAACCTATTTCAAGGTTTAAAGGCTTTTAAACAGACTTCTACTTTTAAGTGGGCTACATCCTAAGGAATTTTTTAAAAGCTGCAATCTTGAACTCTGTTAGGTTTGTTGTTGGTAGAGGTGTTGATGTAGTAAGTCTGATATTATTGGGTATTATAGAAAAGAGCAAATGAGTAAATATAGTGATGCTCATGAAAGCCAGCATTCCTGTAGGAAAAAAGAGAAAAGCATGGGCTGGGTGCAGTGGCTCACACCTGTAATCCCAGCCTTTTGGGGGTTCAAGGTGGGATCACTTGAGTCCAACAGTTCAAGACCAGCTTTAGCAACAAAGCAAGACCTCATCTATACAACAAATAAAAAAAAATAGCTGAGTGAGGTGGTGTGTACCTGTAGTCCCAGCTACTTGGGAGGCTGAGGCAGGTGGATTGCTGGAGTCTGGGAGGCTGAGACTGCAGTGAGTTATGCTTTTGCCATGGGACTCCAGCCTGGGCAACAGAACAAGACCTTGTCTCAAAAAAAAAAAAAAAAAAAAAAAAAACAGGAAAAGATAAAAATATGGACTGGCAGGACAAGAGGAAGAACTGCGAGTGTTGGACTAGCATGTTGACTAGCAAGGCAGCCACCTGCAGACTCACAACTCGAGACCTAGGACCTAAGCCACATGGCCTGAAAAGACAAGCTATTCTATATCAGTCAGGATCCTGTCGGCTTCAAGTAACAGGACACCCTAGTCAAAGTATCTTCAACCTTAAGGGTACCTCACGTAACAAGAAGTCTGAAGGTAAGTGGCTCGAGGGATGCTCGGTTTGTCAGCTCAAGGATGTTGATGCCCTCTTCCGTCAATTTCTCTGTCGTTCTCTTGGTTTTGCCTCATGGCTGCACAATAGTTACACAGCGTCATGCATCGTGTCCTCATGTGACATATCCAAAGCAGGCAGGACGTGGTGGGCCAACTCCCCCTCAGGCTTTATTCTCTTGTATCAGGGATAACACTCTTTCCCATAATCCAACCCCCTCCCCAGCCCCGCAAAGGTTCCCTGACATCCCAGTGCTCTTACAAACCAACAATGTATTCACCACTTGGAGTTGTTCACCTGAACAAACCTGATGAGGAGGGTGGTTGCTGAGCGGGCAGCCAGCAGTGTTTGCCACATGAGCCAACCAGACTCCCTCGCTCAGGAAACTGAGCCTAGACACCCAGCTTGCATGTGTTGTTAGCAGTCCAGCTGATGGTGAACGGACGAGAAGTGAAGGACATGAGCCACGTACAAGCCAAGGTTAAGACAAGAGAAAACACTATCTCTATCTCTATCCCTACAGTGACAGAGGGTGAGGAAGCCATTTGGTAGGGAATGCAGAATGGAGCACACGGGCTGAGTCAGTGAAGCTGCCCTAGAAACAACTCCCTCAACTGCCTGGATCCCTGATGTCTTCTGGTTATGATTTCAGTTCCAGGCCACACGGAGTGGACCAGTGAGAACTCCTCATTTGCCAGTAACAGAAAAAAATACTGCCGCGGCACCAAAGAGCAACGAGTTACAAATGTACAGGAATGTCTTACTATCCAAGGCAAGAATGGTAGGAAGGGTAGCCAGGCCTTAGAAAGTGCTAGCACCTGGTGGCTTCTCTTTGACTCTTGTCTCTGTGTTTCTCTACTGAGCGTTTTATTCTTAACTCTGCAGTAGATAAGCAGATATCTTTGCATCTGGTCTCCATGTTGTTATCATATATCCACCCACATCTCCTGAATTCTCATTAAAGTTTTGACCCTGCAAAGAGCCCATGTGGTAGTCAGTCCCTTAGTCCTACTTTCAAAGTCCCAGAGGAGGGAAGCTAAGAGGCCTAAGTTGGGTCAGATGTCCAATCCATCAAGTCTGTGGGCTTCAGGTCACAACAGATAAGTAGGGGGTAAGGAGGAGGAGTATTAGGGAAAAGGGGTGATTGACCTGAGGACGGAAAGATATCCCAATGGCAACCACTATGATCCTCTTAAAGTATTAGTTCTCGAGGTTGGGGCTAGGAATTCCTCCCTGCCCCCTCTTTTGGCAATGTCTGGAGGCATTTTTGGTTATTATAACTTGGGGGTGGATGCTACTTGCATCTAATGGGTGGAGGCCTGGGGTGTTGCTAAAATCCTAGAATGCTCCGATGACAGAAAATTACTTTGTCCAAAATGTCAATAGCACTGAGGTTGAGAAACCTGCCCCCTTTTCATTCTGTAACAGGCCTTTCCACCAAATGGAGCATTGGTACTTTGTTGGACAGAGGGTGAGTGAAAATACCATTCTAAAACATGGTGGGCACTGACTGTACCGCTGGCTACCTGGGTTCAGAGTGTACTCTGGGTGAAGCCACCGTGGGAGCTCACAAAGGCAGGGGATGGTGGAGTTCTTGCCCTGGAGAGTGGAAGGTGGGGGTGTTTAAAAGAGAAGATGGAATAAGCAGAAACGGACAGAACCGTAAACCCACGCACAGCTTGCTCTTGCAAGTACTTACAACGCAAGCAGCAGCTGCTTCTCTGGTACCTGCCCCTCCCACACACCAGAAGGGAGAGCTGTCAAGCCTTAAGTCCTAAACAGCTGTAGGCTATGATGTAAGCATATTTTCCTCACCAACTCGCTGGGCAGGTAGCTACAGGCTCCAGGACACTGGGTTTCTTTTTTGGTTTAGTAGATATATCTGCTTTCATTTCTTAAGGAGCATTGTCAGCCTGAAATCTTAAAAAAAAAAACAAAAATGCCTGTAAATGATTCAGAGTGAAGACAACTCCAGAAATAAGGAGAATGAAGAGTTTTTAAGGCTATTTTCCTAAAATTCTGATAACCAGAGTCTACTATTGAGCAAAGGGGAATATGTTTTCTTGTTTTTTGGTGGAAATGCCAGAAAGGTTAGATAATGCAAGTCTTTGCTGCCCTCTACTGATTAAAATGAAGACTAACGTGTGGTTTGAGAGGAGAGAAGTTTTTCAATTGACAATGATTCCATTTCTTCCTTTCCTTTCTCAACATCTATTTACTCAGCTTATACTTCTTGCAGGTGACATGCAAAGCATTGAATACAGTAGCAAAAAATACAGACCACGTCTTTGTTGTCATGAAACTTACAATCTGGCAAAGGAGACCAATTTTGTATGTCAACAAACAGGAAACAAAATTTTAAGGTTTTTGAAAGTAATTAACAGGGTAATGTGAAGATAGGGTGGGGGCAATTTAAGATTGACCTGTGAGCTGAGAATGGAAGATTGTGACAAAGCCAGCTGTGCTGAGAGCGGCCAAGTGGGTGTAAACTCCAGAGGCAAGAAAGCTCCGTGGGTCCTTGAACTCAGTGCGGGAGCAGAGAGGGCTGTGTGGAGGGGAGGCCAGAGAGGAGGGCAGGAACCAGTTCACAGAGGGGTCTAGTATTTTGCCCAGGAGCTGTAATTTTGTTTCGGATAAATTTTATTCAGAAGAGGAAGCTATTGAGCATTTGCTATTTTTGTCTCTCAAAAACTATTCGTTTTAGTAGCACATACTCGCTACAGGGTATCAATAAAGATTTTTTTTCCCCAGAAATACCAGAAAATTTTAAAAGTGCATACATTAAATAACTGTATTAATATCTAGAGAGGCTGGGTGCAGTGGCTCATGCCTGTAATCCCAGCACTTTTGGAGGCTGAGGTGGGTGAATCACTTGACGTCAGGAGTTCAAGGTCAGCCTGCTCAACAGGGTGAAACCCTGACTCTACTAAAAATACAAAAACTAGTTGAGTGTGGTGGCACGTGCCTGTAGTCCCAGCTGATTGGGAGGCTGAGGCATGAGGATTGCTTGTATCTGGGAGGTGGAGTTTGCAGTGAGCGGAGATCGTGCCACTACACTCCAGCCTGAATGACAGAGCGAGACTCCGTCTCAGAACAAAACAAAACAAAAACCATCGAGAGGATTATTCTGTCCCCTGTGTGGATGATGGACAGTAGAGCAGTGGGGCAAGAGAAGGAGACAGAACCAGATGGCACTGTGTGGGAGTTAGTGAGGGAAGATGGATAGAAATGAATGGGTATGAGGTGGCTTTGGTGATCTCACCTTCAGGACCCGCTGGTGGGTTGGATGTGGAGGACAGTGACATGGAGAGAGCTGCCAAGGCTGTGAGGACAAGAAAATCAGCTATGACACACGTTTGAAGAGCAGTGGCACCTGCAGGGTCCATTCCCGGCTCCTTGCTGGCTGGTGGGCCAGGGCCATTTGCCTGGGCACCGTGCTCTCTCCTTCTGCTCAGTCTGGGTGATTACACCTGACAGGGCTCAGAGAGGCATACCTCATAAAAATGGCCATAAAGCCTTTTGCTAATATGAAGCCTCCCATAAATGTCAGGTGGTGAGAATTACAGCCCCACAGGCTCATAAAAGAGAGAGCGTGTCATGGCTTGAGGAAGCCACAGCGACGGTGAGGGCACCGGGCTGTCTTTCCAAACTGTATTTTAGTTTCGGGGAAGAGATGGCTGGAGGAAATGGAGTGCTGGCTGAGGCCAACGTGCTTCAGAACCTTTAGTGAAAGGGCCAGTTATCAAATCTGTCAGCAAAGCTTCCTTCCCCTGGCCCAAGGCTCCTTCAAGATGAAGTGGAGTGTATTCTGAGCTTGTAGAATTCAGCCAGGAGGAGTAGGGGCATTAGTGAACCTGGCCTCAGGCAGCCTCTGATTCCGGGGAATAAACAACATGCTGTGTCTTACTTTTTCCAATCCTTGACCTACCTGTCACCTAATTAGCACATAGCCCAGGTGTTCTCTTTGCCTTGAGCTGCTCCCCTGCTTACCATCTGTCTAGCAATCTTTTGTTGAACCCCATATGTCTCATAGCCCTGACCTCCAAGCTCTTTCTTTCTCTCCCTTTCTTTCTCTTTCTCTTTATTTCGTATGTAGTCAACATTCAGCTAAAAAATCACTGGTATCCTATGATAAGCGTGACATTGTACTGGGATCCTGGACACTAGGCTGGGGGCAAAGAAATATGATATGAAGACCCCATCGAGAAGAAGTTATACATCTAGCTGACAGGCAGCTAGGTGAGTAACTTCTTCTGGGAGCACATCCACACTTAAAAAGTAAAACAATAAGAAATCACTGTGGCCAATATCTATATTGAAGGCTGACTGCATCCCAGGTACCTGCTAAGGAAGGGCATTAGCTCCTGTGGTCCTCATGATATTCCGGTGAGGTGAGTACTACTGTGATCCTCATGTTCAGATCAAGAGGCTGAGGTTGGGGAGGTGGGGACTTTTGCAGGGTGACATAGCCTGTGACCTTTTAAATTCAGGTTGGCATGATCCTGAAGCCTGTATGCTGCTCTGCTTTGGCACAACAACCAGGATAAAACGAGGCTCCTAATAGCATGGGCATATCCTGCATGCTGCTCCAGTTCTGGGGCCACTCTGCCTTTTGCTCTCTCTTAACTTTTCTTCTACACATACCACACACACATGTGCACACACATCTTGATCCATAGTGCCATCCTGACCCCTGTCCTTTGGACCCTAATGACGTTTTGACATTGAGTGAAAGTTATGCAAAATTGTTGCCTGCTCATTGAAAGAACAATTTCAGGAACAAACACCAAGAACCCCAATAAATTCCAATAAACTCAACATAACAATCAGCCTTAATAAATAATAAACACCAATACATTTTTGAATCAATTTTTATATTACATAATATTGTTTAATTTGGGGGATTAATTATTTTTGGTTTTCTAAAGTGATTTCTGTTTTTCTTTTTTTTTTGAAACAGGGTCTCACTCTGTTGCCCAGGCTGGAGTGCAGTGGCATGATCACGACTCACTGCAGCCTCAACCTCCTAGGCTCAATTGATCCTCCCAATTAAGCCTCAAAAGTAGCTGGGACTACAGGTATGTGCCACCATGCCAGGCTAATTTTTGTATTTTTTGTAGAGATTGGGTTTCACCATGTTGCCCAGGCTGGGTCTCAAACTCCTAGGCTCAAGCGATTAACCCACCTCAGCCTCCCAAAGTGCTGGGATTACAGGCATGAACCACTGTGCATGGTCCTAAAGTTATTTCTGACCGTTCTTTATTTAAATTTTACAGTGAAAATTTAATCATCTAGAGTTCTTTCTGCATAAAATTTTACCAATTTTAGGTATTTTTTGTGTGAGCTTTCTTCAGTGACTTTTTTCCTACCAGATCCAACTTTCCTGGGTCAAATTTTCACATCTGCATTTCAAGATTTGCTCTTCAGTCCATTTTTAGTCAATATTGCATTTTTACCACATGCAATCATAGCCATTTTCAGTTTTAATTTGTGTGGGTTATTTTTGCCAGAACTATCCATTATCAATTGAACAGCAGATTAAATGGTTTATTTATTCATTTCTTATTCAACCAGTGAGAAAATTGAACAACATTAGGCAACAGAGAAAGCTAGGCAAAACAGAAAGACTCAGAGATAAAGATAGCAAGAGGAAATCAAATTTTAAGAGTGAAAATTGTATTTATGGTAATGGTAATAGCTAATATTTATTGTGTGCTTCCTATGAGCCATATTCTAAACACCTTAAGTGAGCTTTTATACATTTAATCTTCACAACGACTCTTTTTTTTTAACTTTTATTTTAAGTTCAAGGTACAAGTGCAGGCTTGTTACATAGGTAAACTTGTGTCATGGAGCTTTGTTGTACAGATTATTTCATCACCCAGGTATTAAGCCTAGTACCCATTAATTATTTTTCCTGATCCTCTTCCTCTTCCCACCCTCCACCCTCTGAAAGGCCCCAGTGTGTGTTGTTTCCCTCTATGTGTTCTCATCATTTAGCTCCCACTTCTAAGTGAGAACATGCAGTATTCGGTTTTCTGTTCTTGTGTTAGTTTGCTAAGGATAATGGCCTCCAGCTCTGTCCATGTTCCTGCAAAGGACATAATCTCCTTCTTTTTTATGGCTGCATAGTATTCCACGATGTATATGTACCAACTTTTCTTTATCCAGTCTATCATCATTGTGCATTTAGGTTGATTCCATGTTTTTGCTGTGTGAATGGTACTGCAATGAACATATGTGTGCAGGTATCTTTATAACAGAATGATTTATACTCCCTTAGGTATATACTCAATAATGAGATTGCTGTGTTGAATAATATTTCTGTCTTTAGGTCTTGGAGGAATTGCCGCATTGTCTTCCACAATGGTTGAACTAATTTACATTCTCACCAACAATGTATAAGAATTCTTTTTTCTCTACAACCTTGCTAGCATCTGGGTTTTGTTTGTTTGTTTGTTTGTTTGTTTACCTTTTAATAATAGTCATTCTGACTGGTATGAGATGGTATCTCATTGTGTTTTTGATTTGCATTTCTCTAATGATCAGTGATGTTGGCTTTTCTTCACGTGATTGTTGGCTGCAGGTATGTCTGCTTTCAAAAAGTGTTCATGTTCTGTGTCCACTTTTTATGGTTTTTTTTGTAAATTTGCACAACAACTTATAATAATAATTGTGGAGATGTAATTATTTCTACTTTAAGATGGGGAAACTGAGACACAAAGACTGGAAATAACATCAAATTATACAGCTAGTAAGAGGCGGATCGGGGCTTCACACCCAGGCAGCCTGTGACTGAGAGGCTGCAGCTGCGCTTGTGTAGTGTTGATCGCATACTTCTTGGTACTGTAGCATGCAAATGTCCTCTGGAACAAAATGGTGAGGTGAGTCAAAATGTTCTTTCATTCTATGCTTCTCTGCCACCTGAAATGCCCTCCCACACCTTCTGTGCCTAACACCATTATATGCTTCCTTAGGGGAACCAGACTGACCTTGAGAAGGAGGGAACCATTGCCGCCTCCTTCTGACCTGGGCCTCCTGACCCTCTACCGGGCGCTTCTCAGCATCTGAGCTAACTCCTGTTGGAATGCTTATCCTCTGTGGTGGAATTCCCTTTGCTTCTTAGTCTTTCCCATTAGAGCCTAAGATTCTTAAGAACAGGAGTTGGCTCTTATTGTGAGTGTTTCTATTTCCTACCATAGGATTGGTACAAATTAGGAGGGTTATGAGAATTATTGAATAAATGCTTCTTGGCCTTTTGGCTAAGATCAAGTGAAAATTATTGAATAAACGAATGTGCAATTTCACTAACAAGGAATTCCACTAATAGTTACTTGCTTTATTATTTACTTTTAAGTATGATTATTTTGGCCTAACAGGTTCTTCTGCATTAAAAAACTTGTGATCTTTCATGACAGTTCTGGAAATTTATTCAAAGCTCGTGAAGTTTTGATGTTCTGATGCAAGTGACTGGGTTATGGATAAATTATTTAATTTCTACATTTGTCCCCTTTGTTCTGTTCTCTAACAATCCCATAATATCTGGTGATACCAGAGTTCACCAGAAAGTGAGTTTGGATGTGATATAGCATAAGCCAAAATTAAAATCAGAATAAATCTAGATAGAATATGTCTTGATTGTATTAGGCTGGTGCAAAAGTAATTACGGTTTTTGCCATTAATAACTGTAGACTTGACCTATAAAGTAGGTAAGTCGTCCTAATGTATTAACCCAGGTTGCTGAAGTCAGAAATCTTAACACTGCCTAAAGCTCCCTGCCTTCTCTACTCAAATCCAATCGATCACCGTTTTGTTGATTCTACCTTTTAAATAGTTCCTGAATCTGTCTCCTTTTCTCCATCTTCACTGTTACTACCTTTGGTCAAGGTCTCATCATGGTTAATCGCATCAACTTTCTACTATCTCCTCAACTGCAAGCTTGCTCTGTTCTAATTCATTATTCTCACCATAGTCTCTGTAAGAAGCAAATCTAATCATCACTCCCATACTTGAAACCCTGAAATGATAACTTCATATCGTCTGCAGGATAAAATATAACCCCCATCCACCTTTCTCGATCCATTTCCTGCCGCTCCCCTGTACACCAGTGCATTCGTCTTGGTGATGTCCTTTTAAGTTCCTAAAATTACTTCCAAAATGCTGGCCCTGATGTATCCTTTCTCGGTTCTGGTTTACATCTTCAGTTTCCACCTCCACAATGGAGTCTCCCTTTAAATACAGTCCCTGCTTCTGTGTTTCTGCCTAACAAAGAATATGACATAAA
The DNA here is from genome assembly GCA_963574635.1 of Cheracebus regulus. Taxonomy (NCBI): domain Eukaryota; kingdom Metazoa; phylum Chordata; class Mammalia; order Primates; family Pitheciidae; genus Cheracebus; species Cheracebus regulus. The sequence goes on from CAUYQU010057833.1 coordinate 16,960, forward strand.
GATTCAGAGCAAATGCAGTAGTATGGGATTGCCAGACTACCCCACCTAAATTGTGTGAGTTTAGGCAACTCACTTAAGCTTTCTGAGCCTCAGTTACCTCATCTGTGAAGTGGATCTAGTTAGTAGCTATGATATGTAGGTTGTCATGAGGAATGAAATGAGAAATTCCAGGTAAAGTGCTTGCATGTGCTAATCACTTAGTAAATACTAGCCATTTGTCTTGGCTAATATTTAATTTGTTTGTTTACTTCTGCTAGACTGTGTGCTTCATGGATAAAGACTTGTGTCTTTAGCAACTATGATCGTAACTGACACAAAATAAGGGCTCCTTAAATGTTTGTGAAATGAACAAATGAATGGCTGGAGGATTATCTTCTAAACCTCAAATTGGAATACTTTATCTTACATGTTTGAGTAATGGAGAAGAGTTTAAATAACTTTTAAAATAGTGAGTTATTGCTATAGCAGTGAAAAAATTATTACCCCACCCCATGTCCTGAGATTGGTGTGGTTAATGACACACTGCAGGCATTGAATTTAGAAAATTGTAAGAGACAGACAACACTTTCAGTCAAATTTAATCGAGGAAGCCCAATATTGTAAGGACCTGGGTTCTGGTCCGGTCTCTGCCACTCACAGGATGTGTGACTATGAGAAAGTTAAAAATTAAACTCTCAGTCTCTATTTCCTCATCTGTAGACAAACAGTGATGGACAAGATGATCTCAAAGATTCCTTTCACCTTGTCAATGAACTGGATTTGTAACTTCTCAAGGTGATAAGTTACACTTTCAATTTGGAGAAATGGTATATGAAAGTATATGAAATAATTGCATTATAATAGTCTTAACTACTTCTGTTATATAATATTCCTGAGATTTTATTATTATTGTTGCTGTTTTTAACTTTGAGAAACAGCAAAGTTTTAATGGTAGGAATTTATAATTGTAATGAACCCTGAAAGAGAGAATCGTTGTTGATACAAGAAGGTGAGAGAGAATCCCGACCTACTGTTCCCAGGCTGGCCACGTTCAGTGAAAGAACTAGCATTGGCTTTACACAGTGGCCATGATTAACTGTATATGTTAATAAGCAAAGAGACTATAAATGTATCATTCGTTATTATGGGACAAATTCAAAGTTTCTGAGAGCTGGACTAGTAAAACGCATCACAATGTACTTAGATATAGCCATCTATGTTAGTAAATGAAGAGATGGCAAATGTGTGGTTAATTGTTCTAAGAAAAACACAAACTAGGGTAATATTAGAGAATATGATCACTGTTTAGTAAGTGGAAACCTGAATAATCATATGGTATTTTATACGGAAGAATTTATGAAAACAAACACAGATGGTCAACCTAAAGCAGTGTACTCTAATCTATGGTTCACAGATTCCAGGTGGTACGTGAAATTGTTTTAAGGATCTACAAATTCATGAGTTTACTAATCATTCATTGTCTGTTGGCTGAACCAGCCAATGGTGTTAATAATAAAAACAATTCCCTCTCTTTGTTTCCTATGAAGCACAATAGAGAAGAACACACCTCTTTTTTTTTTTTTTTAATCCTCTCACTGAAGAAGTAGGCTTAGCTATCTATGTAAGGAAGACATTCTTGGGTAGGACAGAGTTTCCCAATGCAAAGGCAGGCACAGTTGGTCCAGGTAGAAGGTTTGTCTTTATTTTGAATAGTGAATCATCAGGCTATCATGGCCCAAAGCTATCAAAAATTCAGATTACATAATGTTCTGCCCTTATTCTGCTTCTAATCTCATTGATCTGCTTTCTGATGATTTTGTTTGCTATATGTTTGTCCACAGGAGGACAGGAACATCTGGTCCACTTGACAGTTGTAATTCTTTTCATAAATTAATACATTGGTATTCTGGTTTATGAAGATAATTTCATATATTTTGAGACAAGGTCTCCTTATGTTGCCCAGCCTGGTCTTGAACTCCTGGGCTCAAGGGATCCTCCCGCCTTGGCCTCCCAAAGTGCTAGGATTACAGGCATGAGCCACCACACCTTGCCACATGTTCAGTTTAATGTGTGTGTTAGTGACTTTGCTTCCAGGCTAATTTGGCCTATATATATATATATATATACATATATACATATATATATATATATACACATATATATACATATATATTCGGGGAGACAGGAAAGCTAGGAGTGTAATCCTTAACTGCATGTGTTTCTCAAGGTCAAGGGTACCTTGTGAGCTCTCTTGGCACTCATACAGCCAGCTGAGTCTTTTCTGAGGATGCCTCACTGGGTACTGCTTGCCTTTGCCATTGGATGAGTATCTTGTCTGATCCTCTCATTTTGCAGATGGACAAACTGAGGCATACATCATAGTATACCTGTGGTTTTTCCCTGTAGTACTTGGCATCTTTGAGAACTAGCTATCTGAACACTTAAAACAGTTTACACTGTAAGTGTAAACTCTATTGGTTAGAAGCCAGTCACTAAGTTCAACCCACTCCCAAGGAGAAGGGAATTAAACTCTATCTTCTGGAGGGAGATGTATTGAAGAATTTGTGGACTTACCTTAAAGCCATCACAATATTTATAAATTTTGGGTGGGAATATTTTGAGGCTATGAAATATCCTGTTTCTCCTTAAAGTTTTATCCACTACTTTTAGCCTTCATCTGTAGTAGATCTTGCCTGAAGCAATACTTGCAGTGGTTGTTCTAATAGTGATTTAAAAAAATATTTTTTTCTGATTTCTTCTTTATCTACTAGAAACAATATTTTTAATAGATATCTACTTATACCCCAGTGTGTTTTGCGACCTTGCACCTTTTTAAATCTGGCTCCTCAACTTAGTTAACTTGGATAATTTATTCTTTTGTAGAACCTTTTTCTTCCCTTCCTGCCTCCTAAACATTTTTTTAGAAGATGTTTTCCCTCCCTCCCTTTTGTGGTCATCAGATTTCCTGCAATGCTGGCATTAAAAAAAAAAAAAAAATCACAGCCAGGTGTGATGGCTCATGCCTGTAATCCTAGCACTTTGGGAGGCTGAGGCGGGTGGATCACTTGAGGTCGGAAGTTTGAGACCAGCCTGACCAACAAGGTGAAACCCCATCTCTACTAAAAATACAAAATTAGCCAGGTGTGGTGGCACGTGCCTGTAATCCCAGGAGAATCGCTTGAACCCAGGAGATGGAGGTTTCGGTGAGCTGAGATCATGCCATTGCACTCCAGCCCAGGCCAGAGTGAAACTCCATCTCAAAAAAAAAAAAAAACCAAAAAAACAAAAAACCCCACATCTACCTCATCATTGTCAGCTTTCCAACAAAGTCAAACATGAGATTTGTGTTATTTTAATCTTCATTATGATCCTTTTATTCTTTACATACTGTGATGGTTAATATTGAATGTCAACTTGATTGGATTGAGGGATGCAAAGTATTATTCCTGGGTGTGTTTGTGAGGGTGTTGACAAAGGAAATTAACATTTGAGTCAGTGGAGTGGGAAAGGCAGACCCACCCGCAATCTGGGTGGGCACAATCTAATTAGCTGCCAGTGCAGCCAGAATAAAAGCAGGCAAAAGAACGTGGAAAGACTAGTCTGGTTTAGTCTTCTGGCCTACATCTTTCTCCCATGATGGATGCTTCCTAACCTGGAACATCAGACTCCAAGTTTTTCAGCTTTGGGACTCAGACTTGGACTGGCTTCTGTGTTCCTCAGCTTGCAAAAGGCCTATTGTGGGACCTCACCTTGTGATTGCATGAGTCAATACTCCTTAATAAACTCCCCTTTATATATACATCTATACTATTAATTCTGTCCTTCTCGAGAAACCTAATACACATATCTAATTTAGCTTGTATCGAGATAGCTGGTATTATAATTTATCTTTACTTTCTTTTTTTTTTTTGACGGAGTCTCGCTCTGTCGCCCAGGCCGGAGTGCAGTAGCATGATCTCAGCTCACTGCAACCTCCACCTCCTGGGTTCAAGCTATTCTCCTGCCTCAGCTTCCTGAGTAGCTGGGATTACAGGCACGCGCTACCATGCCTGGCTAATTTTTGTACTTTTAGTAGAGATGGGGTTTCACCATGTTGGTCAGGTTGGCTTGAACTCGTAACCTCAGGATCCGCCCTCCTCGGCCTCCCAAAGTGCTGGGATTACAGGCGTGAGCCACTGCATCCAGCCCTGTTTTGTTTTGTTTTGTTTTGTTTTTTGTTTTTTAGGCAGATTCTCACTCTGTTGCCCAGGTTGGAGTACAGTGGCAGGATCATAGCTCACTGTAACCTCAAACTCCTGGGCTTAAGCAATCCTCCTACCTCAGCTCCCAAGTAGCTAGGACTGCAGGTCACCATAACAACCGGCTAATGAAAAGGGTTTTCTTTTTGGGAGAGATGGGGGTTTCACTATGCCGCCCAGGCTGTTCTCAAACTCCTGGCTTTAAGTGATCCTTGGGCCTCAGCCTCCAGAAGTGTTGGGATTATAGGCATGAGCCACTGTGCCTGGCCCATCTTTACTTTCTTATTTGCTGTCAGCATATAGACTAGTAATGTAAGCAGATACATTCTGCTGTGTATCAGTTTAAATACTTTTATGGAGTACTCTGCATAAAATGTCCTTAATCACATTGTAATGTTTCAAGGGCTTAGAATGTTTTATTAATGCAAAACTTCAAATATTAAAAAGTCAAGAGGGCAGTGTCATAAATCTTCATCCACCCATCATCCAGCTTCAACAATTACCAAAGTATAGTCAACTCTACCTTGTTTCGTTTATAACCACCTCCCACTGCCTCACACTCTCTCTCCATCCTTCCTGACCCCCATCCTTGTGACTTTTGAAGCTAATCCCAGATATTGTATTATTTCATCTGAAAGTCTTTAGCAGGTATTAGAATATTTCTGGTACCAACTAGAAATAATAATCAATTAATTAGTTTGTACATTGACTTACTGATGGACTGGCATTCAGCTATATTCAGGGGAAACATTAAAAAACATGAACACATTCCCTACTTTCTTGGAGTCTGTGTTCAACTGGACATTGAAGTTACTGAGTGACCTTAGTTACCTAACTTCTTAATTACATAGTTACATAATTTCTCTTTGTCTCCATTTCTTTATATGTAAAAAGGGGAGAGTAGCAACACCTGACTTAGATGATTATTATGAAGAGTAAATGGATAGTGTATGGAAATTGGAGCATTACAATGATTAGATTGTATAGTTGATTGAAACATTTGATCTACTGAAAATCCATGAGTCTTTAATTATAGTTAAAGAAAGGAGAAACTCATTTGCCTCCAATTGAGATGGTTATCAAACAATCTTTATTTATTTATTTATTTGAAATAGAGACTCACTCTGTTGCCCAGGCTGGAGTGCAGTGGTACAATCTCGGTTTACTGCAACCTCTGCTTTCTGGGTTCAAGTGATTCTCGTGCCTCAGCCTCCCAAGTAGTGGGGTTACACACACAGCTAATTTATTTTTATTTTTATTTTTAGTAGAGATGGGGTTTCGCCATGTTGGTAAGGCTGGTCTTGAACTTTCAACCTCAGGTGATTCGCCTGCTTTGGCCTCAATCTTTTTATTTTGAAAGTTGATAAGTAAAGAAAAATAATTAAGCATTTATTCACTTTTAAAACAGAAATGATTTTCGAGTAACTAAATAGCCTCTGCTATGGAAGAAAATCTCTAATTTACAGAAGACTGTCAGCGAGCAAATGTGGAAGGTAACATATAATTGGAAAATCATTAGTTTGCCACCTGTAAGGAAAGTATTGATTCAAGAAAGGATAAAATCATTAAATCATTAGGTTAATGGTTGACAGGTAGGTTGAACATTCATCCCATTTTGCCAGAGATGATCCTAGTTTGTGACTATTGTCCAAGTGTAACGATTAATAGTGCCCCTGTTAGTCTCAAATCTGATGGTTTGGATTATAAGTGATAGGGTCACCCTGGTGACAGGGTACCAACATTTGTATGAAGCCAAAGTAATATCACGCAGATAATATTCTGATTATAATAGAAGGACTGAGCTGTCATCACCTTTAACTCAGTGTTAATCTTAGCATCACTTAGGGCGGGACAACCAGATGTGTCTCCTATTGTGATTGAAACTGGAATATGCTGCATTTCCTATGAAGTTCCCTTGGTAAAAATGTTCGATTTAAATCTGGTCAAATATTTAGAGCTATCTTTTTGCTTATAGGAAATACAAGGGTTAGAGGAAGGGATCAGACAGATCCAGAGGGGAAACAGGCCTGGTCCTCAGCAGGTCCATATCATAAAAGTGTTCTAGGTTAAAAGTGTCCAAAGAGACATAACAACCAGATGGACTGCTTGATACTTATTTGGCCAAACCAGCAGGAAGGACATCTTAGGGACAGGTGGGGAAATTTGAATATGGATTTTACTGTTACTGTTAATTGTGTTAGGTATTAAAATATAATTTTTGCTATGTAGAAAACTGGGCATTAAAAAAATAGATGCATTCCAAAATATTTAGGGGTGGAATATTATGATGTCTACAATTTACTTTAAAATACTTCAGGCCTGGGCTTGGAGGATCATGCTTGTAATCTCAACATTTTGTGAGGCCAAGGTGGGAGGATCTCTTAAGCCCAGGAGCTTGAGACCAGCCTGGGCATCAAAGCAAAACCTGGTTCTAAAAGCAAAAACAAAAAGGAAAGCAAAAACATGAAACTAAAATGAAAAAAAAAACCACAAAAAAGCAAAAAACCCTCAGCATCAATGACAATAAAGGGAGTTGGCAGGAAAAGAAAGAAGACAAAACATGTAAAACATTTCATAAACTCACACCTGAAAGACTGTCATGGGTAAGGCAGCCCCAATGATCCCGCCTCCTGGTATTCAGCTCCTCCTTGAGTGTGGTCAGCACTTTTCAACTTGCTTCTCTCTCTCTTTTTCTTTTTCTTTTTTTTTTTTTGACAGAGCACAACATGTGATCCTACTCACTGCTGGGACTACAGGCATGCACCACCACACCTGGCTAATTTTTGTATATTTAGCAGAGATGATTTTTCATCATGTTGGCCAGGCTGGTCTTGCTCCTACCCCAGGTGATCCACTCGCCTTGGCCTCCCAAAGGGCTGGGATTACAGGCATGAGCCACTGCACTGGGCCTCAACTTGCTTCTAATGAATGGATATGGGCAGAAGTGACAGAATTTCACTCCCAGTATTATTGAAATACTGGAGGTTACAAAAGGTTACAAGTCTGTGGCTTCCATTCTGAGCATTTTCTCTTTGGCAGATTGCTCGTGCTGGGAGAAAGACACTGTCACGTTATGATCAGCCCTATGGATAGGCCCATGGGTGGCATGTCTTCCGTCTAGTAACCTCTGAGGAACTGACATGCGTCAAAAACCAGGTGAGTGAGCTTGGAAGAAGATCCTTCAGCGTCAGGTGAGTCTTCCATCTCGGCTGACAACCTGACTGCAACCTCATGAGAGGCCTTGAGCGAGAGGCACGTAGACTTGTCTGCCTGGGTTCCTGACCCCCAGAAGCTGTGAAGTAATGTTTTGTTGCTTTAAGCTGCTAAGTTTTGGGATAATTCGTTGTGCAGCAAAAAGAAACTAATACAGATAGGACAGTGTTATTTGGTTGAAAGAGGGTGAGAAGAACATTATAGGCAGAGAGAAAAACCCATGAGATAAGTATCTAAGGTAAGACACATGACTGTTTTTGAAAAACGGAAAGAAACCAAGTCTGATTAGAATGTAGAAGGCAATGAGGAAAGATGAAGCTGTAGAGATGAGCATGGTATATGGCTACAAAGGCCATGTCAAAAGTCTGTTCTTTATCCTATTGGGCAATAAGAAGCCATTGAAAGGATTTAAGCAGAGGCTGTTTTAGAAGTTTGGATGCTTTGCAGAGAATAGAAGGAGCAAGGGTAGAAGCCAACTTGGGAGTAGCGCTGAATCATCCGGGGCTGGGTATGGAAAACAGATGGCATCATCTTTCTCAACTCAGACTCAAAAGGTTAGCACTCCTCTGGGCCTTACTCTGATTACACAAAATTGCCAAAAGGATGGCCATACAAATCAACATCATTTAATACACTGGCTACTCAATGACCAGTCAGATTTCTTCTCGGAAGACTTCTTACCTATAGATATCCAGAGTTGTGGCAGTGATGTGTGGACACTAGGCTGTGAGGTGAGCCAGGTGCTGCCTTTATATCTGCGTTGACTAGGATGAGTGAGAGGAGAAAGTGACTTTACAGAAAAAGGAGACTAGAGCAAACAGGCAAAGACAACCTGAGAGGAGGAGCCATGTGGCCCCTGAGCAGGAAAGGAAGAGAGTGGGAAACTCTTCAGGTCCTCAAAGCTTTCCAGCCTCTATAAAGGTCAGGGCAACTAGACCTCTTGCCTATAGAATTGATTAGTTCTGTTTTCTCACCAATACTTATTTCACTCATGCTAATTTGGGTCTTTTTCCTTGTAATCCAATCATTTTCTTGACTAGAATAGATTTCTGCACCATGATTGAATAGATCATTTGACCTTTATAGATTAAAAAAAGGTATGCATTGGGAGGGTGAATAGAATGCTATTTTTAACACTTGCATATTACTGAAGACATACTTTTGGACTCAATATACTCACAAAGATGCAATTATTTACTTCAGTTCAGGAATGTTCAGCCCCATCCAGGCAGCCCATATGCTGATACTACTTAATAGCTGAACATATAACATCAATTTCCAAGTTCTCTTATATCCTAGATCCAACAGAGATTAGGGGATGGGAGGTTAGAACTTGTTCTACATTCCATAAGTAAGTTACAGGCTGATGAAGTGACAGTTTGAAGGTAGATGCAATGGAGATGCCATCTGGAAAAGAATTACCTGCTGCCCTTAGACACCCATACAGAATGGCAGAAGCCTGGGGAGACTTTATAGTCTAATTGCTGATTGGGAGTACAGCAGATTGGTTGTGAATGTGAATTCTGTAGCCTGGAGGCCTATAATTGAATTGCGGTTGTGTCATTCACTGGCTGGCTGACTCTGGATGCATTACTTAATCTCTCTGTGCCTTTGTTATCTGTAGCTTAGAAATAATAGCAATGCTTACCTCATAGGGTTTTTGTAAAGGTTCAAATGTGTTAATACACTTAAAGTGCTTAAAACAGTGCCTTGCATGTAGGAAATGATTGATAAATATTACTTATTAAATGACCTGCTTATATAACATGCTCAGCATACTACAAGCTCAGGAAATGTAAGCTGCTCTTATTATTTTCTGCTGTAATTCTGTATGTTGATTTAGTATGACATTTCCTGTTTATAGAGTAATAGCATTTATTTGGTTCTCGTTTCTTGGCTACCTCATTGTCTTCACTTATATGTATGCAAAAAGGTGGACCCTGTCTTGATTCTGACCTTGTAGGTAAAGTACTAGCTAGCAAAGGGCCCTTTTTTAGTCTCTTCTGGCTGCTATCACAAAATACCGTAGACTGGATGGTTTATAAACAATAAAAATGTATTTCTCACATTCTAGAGATGGGAGTCCAAGATCAAGGTGCTGGTGGATTTGCTGTCAGGTGGGAAGTAGCTTCCTCACAGACAACCTTCTCACTCTAACCTCATGTGGCAGAAGAGGGTGAGAGGTCTCTCTTGAACCTCTTTTACAAGTGCTCTAGTCATACTCACAGGGTTCTGCCCCCATGATTTAGTCACCTCCCAAAGGCCCCGCATCCTAATACAATCACCTTGTGGGTAAGAATTTCAACATATGAATTGCCGGAGTTGGGGAGGGAGCAGGGGGGACATAAATAACCAGACCATAGCAGCCCTAAAGAAACTCTGTAGGGAGAGAGATCCAAGATGGCCGCATAGCAGCAGCTCAGGATTGTAGCTCCCAGTGAAAGCGCAGAGAGCAAGTGGACGCCGCAATTTCAGACGAATTTTTGATGCCCACAAACTGGAAGATTCCGGGCGAAGGAGCCACACGGGTCACCAGTGCGACTCTTTTGGCTGGCGCAGCTGTTTTGCCGGCGCCCCAGCGCGGCTCTTCTCGGTGCGTAGTATACGGGACTGGGTGCCCTTTTAGTTGAGCTCGGCTGGTCCCATCCCCACAAAGAGAACAGCAATTGGAAGCACTGAGGACTGAGAGCAAGCACAGCTGAATTCGGGAAGGCCCAGCTCTGTGGGGAAGGGGCATCCACCAAAGGAAAACTAAGAAACAGAAAAAACTTCATAACCAACAAGCCGGACGTCCACTCAGAGACCCAATCTGAAAGTCGGCAATTATAAAGACGACAGGTGGATAAATCCACAAAAATGGGAAGAAACCAGTGCAAAAAGGCTGAGAACACCCGAAATCAGAATGCCTCTCCTCCTACA
>CAUYQU010057837.1:0-31987 GCA_963574635.1 Cheracebus regulus
GCAGATCTGTTTTAAAGTCCTGAGCAATTTCTCGCACCAGACGCTGGAAGGGAAGTTTGCGAATCAGAAGTTCAGTGGACTTCTGATAACGTCTAATTTCACGAAGTGCCACAGTACCAGGCCTGTAACGATGAGGTTTCTTCACCCCTCCAGTAGAGGGCGCACTCTTGGGAGCGGCTTTTGTAGCCAGTTGCTTCCTGGGTGCTTTACCACCGGTAGATTTGCGGGCAGTCTGCTTTGTACGAGCCATGGTATAGAGACCTCCTTACTTACCCCCCTTCTCCTTCGGCTGGAGCTCGGCGAGCGAGAGGCGGCGCGGCGGCGGCTGCGAACACCTTTTTTTTTTTTTTTTTTAAGATAGGGTCTTGCTCTGTCACCCAGGCTTGAGTGCAGTGGCAAAATCTCAGCTCACTGCAATCTCCACCTCTCTGGCTCAAACGATCCTCCCACCTCAGCCTCCCAGCTTCACACCACCATGCCCGAGTAACTTTTGTACTTTTTGGTAGAGACAGAATTTTACCATTTTGGCCAGGCTGGTCTCAAACTCCTGACCTTAAGAGATCTGCCCACTTAGGCCTCCCAAAGTGCTGGGATTACAGGTGTGAGCCACCGTGCCTGGTCTAATTTTTGTTATTTTTTGTAGAGATGGGGTTTGACCGTGTTGTCCAGGTTGCTCTGGAACTCATGAGCTCTAGCAATCACCCTTCTCAGTCTCCCAAAGTCCTAGGATTATAGGCATGAGCCATTACACCCAGCCTTAATAAAACTATTTGTAGAAATTGTATAGTTTGCCAACACCCCAATGTAAGACAAAATAAACTTGCTACTGCTGCTGCTGCTGCTGCTGCTGCTGGTGGCGGGTATAAGTTGATATAATTTTGGAGACCATATCTACAAGAATTGCACATACCACCTTGTGACTCAGCAGTTTTACTCCTAAATACATACCCAGGCTGAGCGTGGTGGCTCATGCCTATAATCTCAGCACTTTGGGAGGCCAAGGCTGGTGGATCGCATAGGCCTGGCATTCAAGACCATTCTGGGCCACATGGCGAAACCCTGTCTCTACTAAAAAAATACAAAAATAAATAAATAAGTAAATTAGCAGATCACTTAAGCCTGGAGGTCAAGGATGCATGAGCCCTGAGGTGTCATTGCGCTCCAGTCTGGGCGAGAGTAAAACTCTGTCTCAAACCCAAACAACACATATCCAACAGAAATGCACCAATAACACTGCTATGAATGTTCATAGCAGTGTTATTCATCATGGAAATAAAAAACAGAAGTGACCAAATGTCTGTCTATAATAGAATGGATAAATTGTGGCAGATCCATATAATGAAATGTTATATACCAATGAAAATTAATAAACTCTTCCAACATGAGTGAGCTAAAAGACACTGTAGGATTCCATTTATATAAATGTCAGAAAGCAAGCAAGTTTGATCTGGGTGGTAGTCACATCACTATTTGACATTTTCTTGAGCTTCACACTTTTGTATACTTTTAAGTAAGCAGATTAAACTGAGTTTTTTTTTTAAAGTGGACTTTAGACATCTAGACACCAAATATGATCAGTCTCAACAGATTGTGATTTACCTACACATTAGAAACTTTATGGTAGAGAGGTTAGAGAAGATGAAGTAAGTTGAGGTACATTTGAGTGTTGCTTAATACAATCAAGTCTAGACACAGTGGCTCACACCTGTAATCCCAGCACTTTGAGAGGCTTAGGCAGGTGAATCATCCATCTGGGGTTAGCAGTTTGAGACCAGCCTGGCCAACATGGTTAAACCCTATGTCTACTAAAAATACAAAACAAAAAAAAAATAGCTGGGCATGGTGGTGGGCAGCTGTAATCCCAGCTACTTGGGGGGCTGAGGCAGGAGAATTACTTGAACCCAGGAGTTGGAGGTTGCAGTGAGCCAAGATTGTGCCATTGCACTCCAGCCTGGGCAAAAAAAGCAAAATTCTATCTCAAAAGAAAAGAAGAAGAGGAAGAGGAAACAAAACAAAAAAGCATTAAAAAAAAAAAAAAAGAAGAAGAACAAGATGGAGTAAATTCCAGAACATAAAAACAGCATTGAATGAGAAGGGAGATTGAGAGGCCCAAGTTCACTCACAAGATTTGGAATTCAGGCTACTTGGATTTTGGGCTAAGTCTTTGAGGTATGCCTTGAGTCACCAGAGAGCTTCACTCTGAATACCTAGAGTAACCTGGAGCAAGAGCTGAAGGCCACGACCATATGTTGGCAAATCTCAAAATTGAAAACTAGTCGAAGAAAAGGTGTTTTAGGTGAGGGAGGAAAGGTTGAGAAAGTTAGACTTCACCTTGCCAAAAACTGTGGTGTTCCAGTAAAGCAGGAGCAGACACTACTTTGCAGAAGAATAAAGGTCAGCATGGGCTAAGGAATTCAGGATGGCCAGTACCACCTTCTTGGTAGCCTGAATGTCCAGGGAAAGAGGTGGAGGGGCAATTAATATCAAAAACCAGGCTGGGTAGCTTGCACTGAGCAAGATTCTATCTCAAAAAAACAAAACAAAACAAAACAAAAAACCAGTTTGCCTAAAAAATTTCTTAGGGCTGGTAACACTAACGGAATTGTAGAAACTGCTTCTAGTTTCTTGATCAAGTAGTTGGCAAAATCCTCCAGGAGCCAGGAAACATAGTCTTATTTAGTGTGGGCTAACAACAGGGAAAATGACCAGGAAGGAAGAACAAACTAAAATCAATGCAGGGGCCAGGCGCAGTGGCTCACACCTGTAATCCCAAGACTTTGGGAGGCCGAGGTAGGAGGATCACCTGAGGTCAGGAGTTTGAGACCAGCCTGGTCAACATGGTGAAACCCCATCTCTACTAAAAATAAAATTAGCTGGGTGTGGCAGCACACACCTGTAGTCCCAGCTGCTTGGAAAGCTGAGGCAGGATAATCGTTTGAACCTGGGAGGCAGAGGTTGCAGAGAGTGAAGATTTCACCACTGCCCTCCAGCCTTGGTGACAGAGTAGGACTCCATCTTAAAATAAATGCAATCAAAGCAAGGAGGAAGTAATAAAGATTAGAGTAAAAGTAATTATGTAGAAAATAGAGAAAAATTAAAAGTGGGGTCTTTAAAAAGATAAAACTTGGTTATTAGATGGAATAACCAAAGAAAAAATACTCAAATTACTAAGATCAGACATGAATGTGAGAGCCTGGTGTGGTGGCTCACACCTGTAATCACACTTTGGGAGGCTGAGGCAGGCAGATCACTTGAGCCCAGGAGTTCAAGAACAAGCCTAGGCAACATAGTGACACCTCATCTCTACAGAAAACACAATTAGCCAGGTGTGGTGGCACATGCCTGTAATCCCAACTACTTGGGGCGCTGAGGCAGGAGGATCACTCGAGCCAAGGAGGTCAAGGCTGTAATGAGTCAGTATCAAGACACTGCACTCTAGCCTAGGCAGCAGTGAGATGGTGTCTCTAAATAAATAAATATAATAAAAAATAAATGAATGGAGGACATTACTACTCACCTTATTGACCTTCCAGATATAAAAAAGATTGTAAGAGAATACGACAGAACAACTATATGACAACAAATTAGATAACCTAGATTGGATAAGTTCCTAGAAAAACATAGAATAAATAGAAAATCTGACTAAACCTGGCATAGGAGATTGAATTAGTAATGACAGCACTTCCCACAAAGAAAAGCTCAAACTGGCTGGGGCCAGGTGGCTCATGCCTGTAATCGCAGCACTTTGGAAGGTGGAGGCGGGCGGATCACAAGGTCAGGAGTTCAAGAGCAGCCTGGCCAATATGGTGAAACCCCGTCTCTTAAAAAAAAAAAGGAAAAAGAAAAGCTCGAACCTAGGTAGTTTTACTGATGAATCCAACCAAGTATGTAAAGGAGAACTAGTGCCAATCTTTGAAACTCTTCCAAAAAATAGAAGATTAAAGAACACTTCCCAACTCATTCTGTCAGCATTACTTTAATACTATAACCAAAGACATCACATGAAAAGAAACACTACAAATCAATATTCCTGATTAATGTAGATGCAAAAATCTTAAATAAAAAAATGAGCAAACTTGGATGGGCATGGTAGCTCATGCTTGTAATCTCAGCCCTTTAGGAGGCCTAGATGGGAGGATCACTTGAGCCCAGGATTTTCAGGTGTTGAGCCATGATTGTGCCACTGCACTCCATCACTTGAACTCCTGGGCTCAAAGGATCAGCCTGTCTCAGCCTCCTAGCCTAGACAAGGCAAACAAACCAGTATTTTTTTTTTTTTTTTTTGAGACTGAGTCTCGCTCTGTCATACAGGCTGGAGGGCAGTAGCGTGATCTCAGCTCACTGCAACCCCTCTCTCCCGGGTTCAAGCACTTCTCTGCCTCAGCCTCCTGAGTAGCTGGGATTTCAGGTGCCCACCACCACACCTGGCTAATTTTTGTACTTTTTTAGTAGAGATGGGGTTTCACCATCTTGGCCAGGCTGATCTTCAACTCCTGACCTCGTGATCCACCCGCCTCGGCCTCCCAAAGTGTTGGGATCACAGGCGTGAGCCACCATGCCCAGTGTTTTTGTTTTGTTTTGTTTTTTGAGACAGAGTCTTTCACTGTTGCCTGGGCTGGAGTGCAATGGTGCGATCTCAGCTCACTGCAACCTCCACCTCCCGGGTTCAAGTGATTCTCCTGCTTCAGCCTCCCGAGTAGCTGGGAGTACAGATGTCTGCCACCACACCTGGCTAATTTTTTGTATTTTTAGTAGAGATGGGATTTCACTGTTGGCCAGGCTGGTCTCAAACTCCTGATCTATGATGCAACCACCTCAGCCTCCCAGAGTGCTGGGATTACAGGTGTGAATCACTGTGGCTTATTTTTGTGTGTGTGTGTTTTGTTTTGTTGTTTTTTTTTTTTTACTGAATCACTGTGGCTTATTTTTTGTTTTTTTGTGGTTATTTTCGTTTCGTTTTTTTTTTTTTTTTAAAGATGGGGTTTCACCATGTTGGTCAGGCTGGTCTTGAACTCCCGACCTCAGGTGATTTGCCCACCTTGGCCTCCAAAGTACTTGGATCACAGGCGTGAGCCACCATGCCTGGCCTTGTTTGTTTGTTTGTTTGAGACAAGTCTCGCTCTGTCACCCAGGCTGAAGTGCAGTAGCATGAACTAGGCTCACTGCAACCTCTGCCAACTGGGTTCAAGAGATTCTCCTGCCTCAGCCTCCTAGGTAGCTGAGATTATAGCCATGTGCCACCACGCCCAACTAATTTTTGTATTTTCAGTAGAGAAGAGGTTTCGGCTTGGCGCAGTGGCTCACGCCTGTAATGCCAGCACTTTGGGAGGTTGAGGCGGGTGGATCACAAGGTCAAGAGATCAAGACCATCCTGGTCAACATGGTGAAACCTCGTCTCTACTAAAAATACAAAAATTAGCTGGGCATGGTGGCGTGCACCTGTGGTCCCAGCTACTTGGGAGGCCAAGGCAGGAGAATTGCTTGAACCCAGGAGGTAGAGGTTGTGGTAAGCCGAGATCGTGCCATTATACTCCAGCCTGGGTAACAAGAGTGAAACTCCGTCTCAAAAAAAAAAAAAAAAGAGGTTTCAGCATGTTGGCTAGGCTGGCCTCAAACTCTGGACCTCAGTTGAGCCACCACGCCCGCTGTCAATCCTGTTTTGAGAAAAAAAAGGCAAGGCTGGGCGTGGTGGCTCACGCCTATAATCCCAGCACTTTGGGAGGCTTAGGTGGGTGGATCACAAGGTCAGGAGTTCAAGACCAGCCTGGCCAACATGGTGAAATCCTGTCTCTACAAAAATTAGCCAGGCATGGTGGCACGTGCCTGTAGTTCCAGCTACTCGGGAGGCTGAGGCAGGAGAATCGCTGGAACCTGGGAGGCGGAGGTTGCAGTGAGCCGAGATCACACCACTGCACTAGAGCCTGGGCCTACAAGAGCAAAACTCGGTCTCTTAAAAAGAATACATGATCGCGCTTTGACTACTTCAAGGCACACTCCCACGGTTCAGAGAACCTATAGGCTAAACTGGAAAGGTCCCGCCCTCAACCCTCGCTGGCCAATGGCTGTGTGAATCAGAGCACGGTGGGCAGGATAGAGGGTCGGGGGCGGGGCTGGCCTCGTGCGGGCTCTTTAAGTAGCTGCTGCGTGGCTGCTCTGGCACTTTAGTCTTACGACGGCACGGTCAGGTTTAGCAGAGCCGGACGGCAACGACGTCGGACGCGACCATTCTTGGAACCATGTCCCAACACGGAGAAGCCCCCAAGGCCTCTACATGGGTCGTTGCTCGCCGACGAAGTTCGACAGCGTCCCGGGCGCCAGAAAGGAGGTTGGCGGAGGAGTTGAATCGAGGAGGTCCGGAGGGATATAGGGTTGTCAGAGGTGGCGGCTGGAGAGGCGCCTCTAGGCCCCCGAAGGCCGTGGCCGCTGGTCACGGGGAACCGCCGCTGTGTTTCGCTTTGAAGAACCACTTTGTCGGCGCGGTAATCGGTGAGAATGGGTGTGGCTGGCTGGGCAGGGCAGGGCAGGATAGGTGGGACCAGGGGCGGAGCCTGGGCGAAGGCATTCCCTCCTACGACCTCACCTCCAATCAGCTCCCGCCTAGTGAGGTTCGGGTCTCAGAGCTATTTCTACAACCTGGGGCTAGGATATAATCTCATCTGGCCGGGCGCGGCGGCTCCCGCCTGTAATCCCAGCACTTTGGGAGGGCGAGGCGGGTGGATCACCGGAGGTCAAGAGTTCCGGACCCGCCTGGTCAACATGGCCCGTCTCTACTAAATACAAAAAAATTGTCCGGGCGTGGGGTATGTCGTGCGCCTGTAATCCCAGGTACTCTGGAGGCTGAGGCAAGAGAATCACTTGAACCTGGGCGGCAGAGGTTGGCAGTGAGCCAAGATTGTGCCACTGCACTCCAGCCTGGGTGAAAGCAAGACGATCAATTAAAAAATAAATAACTTAATCCACCTTTTGGTATTTATACAATTTATTTGGGAGAGCAACTCGTAGAAGCCTTTTGAAATCTTAGGGCTGAAGAGGGATGCTTAGAACAGGCTTTTTGACAGCTAACCCCAAAATGAAAAACAAATGGTCTTTCTTTGAGTACCATTTAGAGCCAGTAATCAAAAAAAGCTATAAGATTATTGTAGAGCTGTGTAGAGCAGTTGTATCTTGCTTTTAGTTTCCTTTATTTTACATGTTTTAACTGTTAAAAAAATTTTTTCTTACATTTTAGAGATGGGGTTTCACCATCTTGGCAAGGCTGGTCTTGAACTCCTGAGCTCATAATCCACCCATTTCGGCCTCCTAAAGTGCTGGGATTAAAGGTGTGAGCCACCACACCCAGCTCTTACTACATCTTCAGTGTTAACATTCAATTCTGAATTTTTAATTTTTTTATACCATTGATTTGTTTTTTTGAGACAGCTCTGTGACTACCACTGAGTGCAGTGGCATGATCTCAGCTCACTACAACCTCCACCTTCCAGGCTCAATCAAGCGATTCTCATATCTCAGCCTCCCAAGTAGCTGGAATTAGACGTGCGGCACCACCCCTGGCTCATTTTTGTGTTTTTAGTAAAGATGAGGTTTCACCATAGTACCCAGGGCGGTCTCAAATTCCTATGGGTCCACCCGTCTCTGCCTCCCAAAGTGCTGGGATTATAGGCGTAAGCCACAGTGCCTGGCCCATTTCTGAATTTCTTTGAAAAGCATTTTTAAAATGGTTAGAATAACTACCCCATTGATTGCCATTAAGCCAGAGTATTAATTGCCACATTTTACCTATTAGATAAATTTTAACCTTTTTAAAACCTGAGAAAAATGAACAGATGAAGGCTGCTATAAAATGGTGCATTATTAAGACTACTATACTACTCAGATTCATTGGCCCTTCAGAAGACTTGGGTTTAAGATCTGAAGAATGATTCTCCGTAAAAGAAAGCCACTGGATTTGCGATAAAAATCACTTAACACTTAGCAGATGTGAGGGCACTGTGCTACAGAACACTCACTTGATGTTGGATCTGGATCCAACTTTTTTATTGTTAAATTATCCTCTTTTAAATGTATATCACAATACTAACAATAAGCACAATGTTGTATCCCAGATCTCTGGAACTTGCATGACTAAAACTGTATACCCATTGAACAGCTCCCCGTGTTTTCCTGCCCCATCCCAGGGAACCACCATTTACATTGTTTTGGAGTTAAATTACTTTAGATAATCCATATAAGTAGAATTATGCAGTAATTGTCCTTGTGATTGGCTTAATTCTCTAAGCTTAATATCTTCCAGGCTTATCCCTTTTGTAGTTTGAGACAGGATTTTCTTCCTTACTAAGGCTGAATCGTATTCCATTATTATGTATCTATCTCACTATCTATTAATGGGTCTATGATAAATGGGTAGTTTCCATCTTTTGACCTGAGTAGTGTTATTATGAAAATGGGAGTGCAATATATCTTTGAGAACCTGCTTTCAATTCTTCTGGATGTATACCCCAATTGAGACTGCTGGATCATATGTTCTATTTTTAATGTTTTGGGAAAACTGTACTGTTTTACATAGTGGCAGCACCATTTTACAATCCCACCAACTGTACATAGAGGTTCCAATTTCTCCACACCCTTACCAACAATTATTTTCTGTTTTTAATAATGGTCATCCTACCAGATGTGAGATGATAATAATTTTGTGGTTTCGCATTTGTGTGAACCTGGTTAGTGATGTTGAACATCTCCTTATGCCTGTTGGCCATTTGTATGTCACTGGAGAAATGTCTATTAAGTTTTGTCCATTTTTCCAATTTCTACATCATCTCCACCAGTTTGGACCCAGTTAGGTTCTGTGCAAGCTGATATAGAATCTTTAGTCTCCACCTCTCTGGGATAAGAGTCTCCTAAAACCCACCAAAATTTGGAATAGAACCTCTTACTTCCCTCTTTCCAAATAAAAAGTGATTGTTGAACCCTAGGAGCATTTGTGGAGAACTAGAGAATGTTTGTTGAGGAAAATGGGTAAATTTTTAACTTATTGATTTCAACTGATAATCATATTTCCTTTATTTTTAAAAACAGGTCGTGGTGGGTCGAAAATAAAGCATATACAAAATACAACAAACACCATAATCCAAGTAAGTCATCTGTGTTCTTTTTTTTTTCTTTGTTATATGAAAAATGTGTTCTTCAGTCCTTAAGAGAGCATCATGCATTTCTAAGGGAGCACCTAACTTAATTTTTTTATTTTTTTGGAGACGAGTCTCCCTCTGTCGCCCAGGCTGGAGTGCAGTGGCAGGATCTTGGTGCACTGCAACCTCTGCCTCCTGGATTCAAGCAATTTTCCTGCCTCAGCCTCCAGAGAAGCTTGGATTACAGGTTCCTGACAGCACACCTGGCTAATTTTTATACTTTAAGTACAGACAGGGTTTTACCATGTTGGCCAGGCTGGTATTGAACTCCTGACCTCAGATGATCCACCTGCCTCAGCTTCCCAAAGTACTGGGAATGCAGGCCTGAGCCACCATACTTGGCCAGAACAAGCATTTTAAAACACAAATTATTTGTGTCCCTTTCCTGTGTAAAAACATTTCACAGTATATCAGGCCTGTAAGTCTATACTCTTTAAAATTGTTGACTTGAGCTGGCCTGTGCACCCTCTCCATTCTCCTCTTCCCTAATTCCTTGAGTACTCCACCCACTTCCTGACACACCCTGCTATCATAGCTATTTCCATATAAATAATTCCTGCTCACCTTTTAGGGAAGTCTAAGACCCCCATTCTATGTAATTATCTTTTCCCATAGTACCCTGTAATGGCCTTGCTTCAGCACTCATACTGAGTTGTGATGCCTGTAAATACTGTAGATGGTAAACATTGAATTACCAACCTAAAACAAAATTTGTTGTATAGTATTTTCTAGATAAATATTGAATCTACTAGGTTATTTGAAATTATGCTTGTTGATAGGTGTTATAGATTCTATTCACAAAATATATCAGTCTTGTAAACATACCCCTAATAGTATACATGAGTATAGAATCCTATCAAGTGAAGAATTTAGCTAAGTAACCTGGCAGTTCAATAAACTTTATATAGCACATAGGTTACTTCATTTCAGCCCTACGATTCTGTATGAGTGGTGAAACAAATACCATTTTATAGGTTGACAACCTCAGAATCAATACTATCACCTGTCAGGTTTAATGCCTTAGTTATTTCTCTAACTATTTGCTGAGTTTATTCCCTAGCTGTCCATTTTTTAGATGTTCAGGTTGTCTTGCCCCTCTGCATCTGACCAGAAGGTAAATCTCCGAGTATACAAGTAATATTCCTCTCTAACTAGAAATGTAGACTTTGATTGGTAGTAATACTGTATTTACTTTATACTGTAATAGTTTTGAAGATGAGTGATTGTTGAAAGGGGTCAGGGGCTTAGGGAACTTTTAAATCTCACCTCTTTTTTTCCCCTTGTACCTAGATAATACAAGAAAGACCAGAATCATTAGTCAAAATATATGGCAGCAGAACAATGCAAGCAAAAGCAAAAGCAGTGATAGATAATTTTGTGAAAACACTAGAAGAAAGTTCAGAATGCAGAGTTGGTAAGTAATTTTTTCCCACTGAAGCCCTTTAAAATTTAATTTCATTCAGTGTTATATGCCATTATACCCGGCTTCCTTTTCTGATTCAAAGCATTAGACTGCCATAAATGTAGTTTCTTTTTTCTTTTTATCATTTTTTTTTTTTTTTTTACTTTTCTTTAACCCTATATCTGCAACTCTTTAGGGCATAAATGTAGTCTTATTTTTTTTGCTATGAATGAAAGCCCAGAATATTTTTCCTCAAATTAAAATATCGGATCTCTATGTTCATGCCTAGCAATTTTACTTTTAGCCACAGTAAATGAAAATGAAATAACCCTTTATTTTTCTCTTTGTATTAATCTAGTTCCGGCAAGCAGAGAAATAACCCTTTAATACACACACTTTAGTGGTAGTAAGTAGTAGAGTAAGGATTGGTCCCAGGATCCTAACCCTAGTCCTGTTTTCAGATTCATGGCTGACATTGAAAACTGCTTAAATATTTATTTTTAAAAGCAGATCTGCTGAGGACGGGTACGGTGGTTCACGCCTGTAATCCCAGCACTTTGGGAGGCCAAGGTGGGTGGATCACTTGAGGCCAGGAGTTTGAGACCAGCTTGGCCAACATGGTGGAACCCCATCTCTTAAAAAAAAAACAGATCTGTTTAGAATAAAGAAAACAATTACTGAATCATATCTAGAAGCAATGTGAAAGTAGAATAGAGACACTTGGATTTAGAAGGCACTATTGTCTTTTAGTGTTTCCTGGGAAAAAAAACAAGGTCTAAGGTTCTATTTCTGTATCTGTTTTATTTTTAATTTTTAATTTTAATTTTATTTTTTAAATTGTTTTTGAGACGGGTTCTCACTGTGTTTTCCAGGCTGGAGTGTAGTGGTATGATCATGGCTCTTTTTCTTTTTACAATGGAGTCTCACTCTGTCACCCAGACTGGAGTTCAGTGGCGTGATCTCAGCTCACTGCAGTTTCCGCCACCACGGAAATACAGGTGTCCACTACATGCCTGGCAAATTTTTGTATTTTTTTTATTTAGTAGAGATGGGGTTTTGCTATATTGGCCTGACCTCAGGTGATCCATCTATCTGCCTTGGCCTCCGAAAGTGCGGGAATTACGGTCGTGAGCCACCGTGCCCGGCAGATCATGGCTCATTATAGCCTTGACCTCCTGGGCAGGAGTGATTTTCCCACCTCAGCCTCTCAAGTAGCTGGAACCACAGGTGTGTGCCACCACACCCAGCTAATTAAATTAAGTTGGGTAGAGATGGGGTATCACCATGTTGCCTGGGTTGGTCTTGAGTCCTGAGTTCAAGCCATCCTCCCCACCATCCTCACAAAGTGCTGGTATTACACAGTGAGCTACTAAGCCTGGCTCTTCATCTATTAACTTGGGATATTATCTGCTTCCCAGGAGTATTGTAACAATTGAGTAATGGGTATGACAATATTTTAACAAACATTAGACTTGTGCTATTTTACTTACCTTCTCCAATAAAATTAAATGTTATAAGTTGTTGAATTATAACAAATGTCATGTTAATGTAGTACAGAAACCCCAAATTTTATATTTTAAGCATTGTCTGGTTATTAAAAAAACAAAATAGAAAACTAATCTGATAAAAATGTTTTTAACAGGTGTTGCATTACAACCTCCTGGTGGAAAAGGTCGAAGCACAGGTAACAGTGTAGTTGCAGGAGCTCGACCATTGATAGATTGGGATCAAATTAGAGAGGAAGGTTTGAAATGGCAGCAAAAAAAGTGGGCAGGTCTGTGCTGCTTCCTATCATTTACATATATTGTTTCTGTTAGCTAGTTTTTATCCTCCGTAAAATGTCTGCTTTATTTTTAGTAATGAAATGTTACAAAAACAGTAAAATCTAAAATGTTGCAATTAGTCCCTAGTTTCTGTTGTCAGCTGTCATTTATGCTACAAGGGAGATATTAAATGTTACACCATTTTTTTTTGAGACAGAGTCTTGCTCTGTCACCCAGGCTGGAGTGCAGTGATGCAATCTCAGCTCACTGCAACTTCTGCCTCCTGGGTTTAAGCGATTCTCCTGCCTCAGCCTTCCTAGTAGCTTGGATTACAGGTGCCCACCACCACACCTGGCTAGTTTTTGTATTTTTAGTAGAGATGGGGTTTCACCACGTTGGCCAGGCTGATCTTGGACTCTTGACTTGGTGATCCACCCACCGCAGCCTCCCAAAGTGCTGGGATTACAGGCGTGAGCCACTGAGCTCGCCCTGGTATAATACTTTTAAGGATTGTAGCTTAAGAGAGTAGACCAAGGATATAAATGTGATTCCTAAAAAAGTGATTGGATGAACCTTCAAAGAAAAGATAATCAAAACTACTATGCATGAGAGTATATTTATCAGTTGTGTTGTTTTATGTCTTATAAAGCATGCATCATTTTATTTTTTATTAAACTTGTTTTTGAGGGTTTCACTCTGTCCAGGCTAAAGTGCAGTGGCAAAATCACAAGTCACTGCAGCCTCCCTCTCCCAGGCTCAGGCAATCCTCTCACCTCAGCCTCTCAGCTGGCAGGGACTACAGGCACATACCACCATTCCAAGCTTTTTTTTTTGAGACTGAGTTTTGTTGCCCAGGCTTTAGTGCAATGGAGCCTTCTCAGCTCACTGCAACCTCCACCTCCTGGGTTCAAGCAGTTCTTTTGCCTCAACCTCCCGAGTAGCTGGGATTACAGGCACACACCACTATGCCCAGCTAATTTTTGTATTTTTAGTAGAGATGGGGTTTCATCATGTTGTCAAGACTGGTCTTGAACTCCTGACCTTATTCTTCACACACCTCGGCCTCCTAAGTGCTGGGATTACAGGCGTGCGCCACTGCACCCGGCTGCCAGACTAATTTAAAGAAATTTCTGTAGAGACAGGGTGTCACAATTTTGCTCAAGCTCAAGTGATCCTCCCATGCCAGACTCCCAAAGTGCTGGGATTACAGGTCTAAGCTACTGTGCCCAGCCTGCAGAAAGGGAGATCTTTTCAATGAGAGCAAGCCTGGCTGGCAAAGTGTAGAACTATCAAATGATATACATGGTAAATAAAATGTATTGTATGATTTCTGTAGCTTTAACTAAGTATTAATGATGCTGTACATTCATCATTGTGGATTTTCATTTTTGTCCCAGATTTACCACTGATTAAGAAAAACTTTTATAAAGAGTCGGCTGCCACGAGTGCAATGTCCAAAGTACAAGCAGATAGTTGGAGGTGGGTAGTTTTATTACCTTGTTGTGTAAGTATATGTATAGTTATCTTATTGGTGTTAACACTTTGGGCAAATGTGAAATGATATTTGAAGGCTACTACATCTTTAATATTCAAATGAAAATGTGTTAGCTTACATTGTATTAGAGCATTGTTGTCTAGTAAAACTTCCTGCAGTGATGGAAAACGGTCTATAGTTA
The DNA here is from genome assembly GCA_963574635.1 of Cheracebus regulus. NCBI lineage: Eukaryota > Metazoa > Chordata > Mammalia > Primates > Pitheciidae > Cheracebus > Cheracebus regulus. The sequence continues at coordinate 14,024 of CAUYQU010057837.1, forward strand.
TGTCTAATAGAGTAGACTGGCACGTAAAGTATGGCTGGTGTAATTGGGCAAACCAATGTTTATATTAATTAAATTGAGATAGCCATGTGTGGCTAGTGCCTGCTATATTGGACAGCAATTTTAGAGAATTATTCCTCCAATAGTCGAATTGAAAAAAAAAATCTGATCTTGTTAATTTCTTAAAGTCTTCAGTCCTTGTTATCTGTAATTGGAAGGTTTCATTTATTTATTTTTATTTTTGGAGATGAAGTCTTTGTCTCCCAGGCTGGAGTGCAGTGGCATGATCTTGGCTCACTGCAACTTCTGCCTCCTGGGTTCAAGCAGTTCTGCCTCAGCCTCCCAAGCAGCTGGGACTACAGGCACACACTGCCACACGAACTAATTTTCTGTATTTTAGTAGAGAGGGGATTTCACCTTGTTGCCCAGGCAGGTCTCGAACTCCTGAGCTCAGGCAATCCACCTGCCTTGGCCTCCCAAAGTGCTAGGATTGCAGGCGTGAGCTGCCTTGCCCAGCCTTGGAAGGTTTGAATTGCAAGGTTTTTTCTTACTATTAAAGTTTGGTAAAACTGAGAGATGCTATGGAATAGCAGAATGGTTAAGGTGAGGAACAGGGTAACTTACTGTGTGATCACCTGTCAAATTGATAATACTTCCTAACACATGGGATTGTTAAGGATGCATTAATGATACATGTGTGGAACGTCATAGGTCTTCCCTGTTTGCCAGATCTGATTTTAATTTATGAAGCATGGTTTTCAGGCTCCTCATCTTTGATCCATGAAACATTCATTGGCCTACTAATGTATAATGTTTTTAACCTTACCCATTGCAACTATTCTCAGATAAGGGACAGATGGACTCTTGCTTCTACTTCTTTATACATTTCATTATAACTTTCCCCACAGTCTCATAATCAGTTGCAGTTGAATTTCTAGATAAGACCAGACTGATTTTGGAGAATGTCTTGCTTGGGGAGTAAAGTGAGAAAAGCCACTAATCGTTTTTATTCTTTAAAGGAAAGAAAATTTTAATATAACATGGGATGACTTGAAGGATGGGGAGAAACGACCCATCCCCAATCCAACCTGTACATTTGATGATGCCTTTCATTACTATCCTGAGGTTATGGAAAACATTAAAAAATCGGGTTTTAAAAAGCCAACACCTATTCAGGTATGCTTTCATTAATTACAGTATTTCACTCAATGTTTTTCTTCAAAAAGTGCTGTCTGTGGTGCTTTTTGTTTTTTGTTTTTGTTTTTGTTTTTTTGAGATGGAGTTTCACTCATTGCACAAGCTGCAACCTCCGCTTCCTGGGCAGTTCTCCTGCCTCAGCCTTCCAAAGACCTGGGATTACAGGCATGCACCACCATGCCCGGCTAATTTTCTGTATTTTTAGTAAGAAATGGGGTTTTACCGTGTTAGCCAGGCTGGTCTCGAACTCCTGACCTCAGGTGATCCATTTGCCTCAGCCTCCCAATTGCTGGGATTACAGGCATGAGCCACCACGCCTGGCCGATATCAGATTGTTAGAAGACACCAGGGAGCAGCTGTCTCTTAGCATTCCCCCAGCACCTTCTCCCTAGTATTCAAAAAGTTTTTGTTGAAAGAAGTTTGGAACTGGGAAAAGAGGAATGCTTGGAAAAAAAAAAAAAAAAGATGTACTTGTTATGTTAAAGTTTATCATTCTGTTTCAGGCACAAGCGTGGCCCATTGTGTTGCAAGGAATAGATCTTATAGGAGTAGCCCAGACTGGAACAGGGAAGACATTGTGTTATTTAATGCCTGGATTTATTCATTTGGACCTTCAACCAATGTAAGAATTTCTTTGGCTAGTTTCTTTTTACAGAGGTTTAATAGATTTAGATAACCAGAAATGTAGTTTCTTTACCTATTGCTTGATTCAAAGGTAATGCCTAGCTTTGGAGAAGATGCAAGGAAATACATTTACATTGTGCTGGTGAAGTATAAATTGGCAAAACATTTTTAGAAGGCAGTAGGTAATATCTACCACAAGCTTTAATAGTGAAACAGTGGAAACTGTTTAAACTATGTCCAATTCACTTATCTATTCCATAATAAAATATTTGACATTTTAAATGTTAATAAAAAAGACCATCTTAAACAAAAGACTGCTATTGGGAAATTGGGTTTTAGGGTTTGCAGCTTATAAAAATTTCCCTAGTTTATGGTAAATATGTATTGCTTTTGTAATAAGAAAAAGTATATAGAAACTGACACTAGTCTCTCAGTAAAGCAGTGTTAAATCTGAGAAAACAATACATTCTCTAATCGGAAATTTGGCATATTCTATATAATATCACCTGTTTTTTAGGTACGTCGATTATAATTAGCAAAGTCTGTAATACATAGAGACAACTTTTAATCATATACCTTCTCATAAAAAGGCATACTCTATGTCTGATACTCCTTGCTACTAATCTTTTTCTTTTTTTCTTTTGAGACAGAGTTTCACTCTTGTCACCCACGCTCTGCTTCCTGGGTTCAAGTGATTCTTCTGCCTTAGCCTCCTGAGTAGCTGAGATTACAGGTGCCCGCCATCATGTATAATTTTTTGTAGTTTTAGTAGATACAGGGTTTCACCATGTTGGCCAGGCTAGTCTCAAACTCCTGACCTCAGGTAATCTGCCCACCTCAGCCTCCCAAAGTGCTGGGGTTATAGGCATAAGCCACCTCGCCAGGCTGGTTGCTACAAATTTCGATGGCACTGAATGAATGTAACAATATTAATTATTAATATTAATGTTTTCTCTCCAAAGCGTTAAAGGTCAAAGGAATAGACCTGGCATGTTAGTTCTAACTCCCACTAGAGAGTTAGCACTTCAAGTTGAAGGAGAATGTTGCAAATATTCATATAAAGGGCTTCGGAGGTAGGTAATTAATTTTTGCCATTCCTTCACTAGTATCGCATTTTAATCATTTATAGCTTTATATATCGTCTCTATTTTTCACACTTTCAGAGAATTTAAATGGCTCTACGGGTCATGCACTTAGCACTAATCTAATCAGTCTGAGCCTGGGTCAGGTGATAGTATAAATATTGGTCTTTAAGATAACATTATGGATTGATGGGTGTACATAATCCTCAGAAAGGGGTAGATACCATTAAAGGTACCTGATAATTGATTTTAATCCCTTTTATTGGATTTTAAGTTGTGATGTGATATTCTGTACCTGAACATTGACCTTTGGATTTTTTCTTTTTAAGTGTTTGTGTATATGGTGGTGGAAACAGAGACGAACAAATAGAAGAGCTTAGAAAAGGCGTAGATATCATAATTGCAACTCCCGGAAGATTGAATGATCTTCAAATGAGTAACTTTGTCAATCTGAGGAATATAACCTACTTGGTAATCATGGAATAGGGGTTTGGGGTGCTGGGTTCAAAAATAACTGAACTGGCCAGGCACAGTGGCTCAGGCTTGTAATCCCAGCACATTGGGAGGCCAAGGTGGGCAGATCACCTGAGGTTGAGTTCCAGACCAGCCTGACCAATATGATGAAACCCCGTTTCTACTGAAAACACAAAAATTAGTCGAGCGTGGTGGCATGCACCTGTAATCCCAGCTACTCCCAGCTACTCAGGAGGCTGAGACAGGAGAACTGGGAAGGTAGGGGTTGCAGTGAGCTGAGATCATGCCATTGTATTCCAGCCTGGGCAATAAGAGCTAAACTCGGCCTGGCATGTTGGCTCACACCTGTAATCCAAGCACTTTGGAGGCCAAGGTGGGCGGATCACCAGAGGTCAGGAGTTCAAGACCAGCCTGACCAACATGGTGAAACCCCGTCTTTAAAAAAAAATTTTTTTAAAAAATATTTTTATTAAAAATTTTTTTTTAAAAAGAGCTAAACTCATAAAAATATATTAAAAAATAAAAAAATAAAAATAAAAAAAGAGCTAAACGCCATCTCAAACAACAACAAAATACTGAACTATATTTTATTTTCTCCTCCTTCCCCTTGTGCTTTTAATAGTTTTAATCAACTCCCAAGTGTTTGGCTATCAGTTCCTTTTAGAACAGCTGTCAATTTTATTATTTTTTGAGACAGAGTTTCCCTCTTCTTGCCCAGGCTGTAGTGCAGTGACGAGATCTTGGCTCACTGCAACCTCTTCCTTGTAGATTCAGGTGATTCTCCTGTCTCAGCCTCCCAAATAGCTGGGGCTACAGGTGCTTGCCTCCATGCCGGGCTAGTTTTGTAGTAGAGACAAGGTCACAATGTTGGCCAGGCTGATCTTAAAACAACTCCTGACCAGGTGATCCGACTGCCTTGACCTCACAAAGTGCTGGAATAACATGAGCCACCACACTCAGCTATGGCTGTCAATTTTCTAATGGATCTAGGAATATTTCCCATTCTCTTTAGCATGTTGAAAGAATTATAAATCCTATTTGAAATTATCATGTATCTTTATTTTAAATTTTGGAAAATTGGGATAAGTATACAATTAAAATCTACTTGGATATTTTAGACACTTAAAAAGATTAAGAAGATTTGGAAGGTACTCGAAAGCCAACAATAATCAATTTAGACCACGTACAATGACAAATTGCTTAGTATTCTGACCTGGAGAAATTAAAATCTTGACTTAAGTAACAGGGAAAATGAGAAGCCTTTCTTAGTGTTCTGCTAGTAAGGAAAGCATATGTGTTATTAGCTGCCTCCCACTTGTAATCCAGTCACATTCTTCTTTTTCAATGCAGGTTTTAGATGAAGCAGACAAGATGCTAGACATGGGATTTGAACCCCAGATAATGAAGATTTTGTTAGATGTGCGCCCAGATAGGCAGACAATTATGACCAGGTAGGTATATGCCTAATTACCATGTGCGAAATAGAAATCAGTGGAACAGAATCTCATTCTGTTTGGATTTTCCCACAATATTTGAGCATTACTTGGAAGTGTTGAAATCTTGAGGTGAAAGATCTCATGACATTGGAAGTAGAACAGGGTAACAATAACTGCTTATTCATGACTATTGAGTTTCCTAAATTACAGATAGGGATTTCTACACAAACATTTACTTCGAATAGTAAGGTCTCACTTTTGAATAAAGTGTTCACTTGTCTAAGGAGATAAACATTTGATTATTGAATACTTAACTGCTCATAATAAAATAGGAAGCAATCATTGAATATAGAGTGCTCTATAAAGAATATCTCCTGGGCTTATAGCCTTTGTCTTTATTAGTAAAAATAACATAAAATTGGCTGCACACAGTGGCTCACACGTGTAATCCCAGCACTTTGGGAGGCCGAGGCAGACAAATCACTTGATGTCAAGAGTTTGAGGCCAGCCTAGCTAACATGGCGAAACTTCACCTATACTAAAAATAGAAAAATTAGCCAGGCATAGGGGTGCACCCTGTTGTCCTTGCAACTCCGAAGACTGAGGCAGGAGAATCACTTGAACCCAGTAGGCGGAGAGTAGGAGGATACAGTAAGCAGAGATCGTGCCACTGCACTCCAGCTTGGGCAACAAGAGTGAAAATCTGTCTCAAAAAAAAAAGGTATCTCCTGATCTTATCCTTTGTCTTTATTAGTGTAAATAACATAAAATTGAAGAAATACTAAATCCCCTCATAGTTTTATCACAGATAACCTTCATATTACAAGAAAAGTGAATTTATTCATTTATTTTGAGACAAAGTCTTGCTTATGCCCAGGCTGGAGTGCATTGGTGCAATCTTGGCTGACTGCATCCTCTGCCTCCTGGGTTCAAGTGATTCTCCTGCCTCACGCTCCTGAGTAGCTGGGACTATACTCACACGCCACCATGCCTGGCTAATTTTTTTTGTATCTTACCAATGGGGTTTCTCCATGTTGGCCAGGCTGGTCTGGAACTCCTGGCCTAAAGTGATCCACGTGCCTTAGCCTCCCAAAGTGCTGGGATTACAAGCTTGAGCCACAAAGTCCAGCCCAGGAAAAGAGAACATAGATTTTATTGAATTACTGTGAAGGTGTACAAAGTGGTCACTTTCATTATTTTATAGTTGAGGAAACATTTAAATGTAGATATTCTTTGAGCAGTGTATTTTGAAAGTTTTTCTTGTTTTTTGATCCAGGTTGGAGTGCAGTGGCACCACCTTGGCTCACTGCAGTCTCAACCTTCCCAGCTCAAGCAGTCCTCCCCCTTAGCCTCCAGAGTAGCTGGAACTACAGGTGCATGCCACTATACCCAGCTAATTTTATTTTTAGTAGAGACAGGGTTTCACTATGTTGCCCAGGCTGGTCTTGAACTTCTGAGTTCAAGTGATCCACCCACCTCAGCCTCCCAAAGTACTGGGATTACAGGCATGAGCCAACAACCTTTAAAATATTTTTACTTGGCTTAAGTACTTGGTATCACCTAATGATATTAAAAAATTGGATTTTCTTGTCATTTATAAACACGAAGAGATAAAATTAACCTAATACTAATCCCTTTAGTACCTTTTCTTTTTCGTTCATTTATTTATATATTTTTTGATATGGAGTCTTGCTCTGTCACCCAGGCTGGAGGGTGATGGCAGGATCTCAATTCACTGCAACCTCCACCTCTCAAGTTCAAGTGATTCTCCTGCCTCAGCCTCCCAAGTAGCTGGGATTACAAGTGCCCACCACCACACCGAGCTAATTTTAGTAGAGACGGGGTTTCACCATGTTGACCAGGCTAATCTCTCTTGACCTCAGGTGATCTGCCCACCTCAGCCTCCCAAAGTGCTGGGATTGCTGGCTTGAGCCACTGGGCTTGGCCAAAAACCACTGATGAAAGCTATTATTCTGTCTAATAGCTTTACAGTAGTTGACTAATTAGTGAATTAACTGTTAAATCTGCCTTACTGAAAAAATAAGAACTACTAAATTTGTCTTTCATGAGTAACTTTGTTCATAGCATGCTTAAGAAAACATAGTAATGTTTTTACAACAAAATTGTAACGTTTGTATCTTGTATTCCCAGTGCTACATGGCCACGTTCTGTTCATCGCCTCGCACAATCTTATTTGAAAGAGCCAATGCTTGTCTATGTTGGTACATTGGATCTTGTTGTAAGTTTGTTTTTTACTACTATTGTTTAACATTTCTTATGAAAATTCTGAAGAAAGCTAATTTTAGTGTGCCTAGTCTGCCCACTCCCCAGTTTTAGGGCAAATCACAAATGCATATAAGTTTAATAGAGCAACAATACCATTATCTCATTTGGAATTTCAATAATCAGCTAATACCATCAACCTCTAGTCAGGGTTTTTTTTTATTTTTTTAAGACAGAGTCTCTGTTGCCCAGGCTGGAGTGCAGTGGTGCGATCTCAGCTCACTGCAACCTCTGCCTTCTGGGTTCAAGTGATTCTCCTGCTTCAGCCTCCTGAGTAGTTGGGATTACATGCATGGCCACCATGCCCAGCTAAGTTTTGTATTACAGTAGAGACAGGGTTTGGCCTCCCAAAGTGCTGAGATTACAGGCAGGAGCCACTGCACCCAGTGAAGTTAGGGTTTATATTTTTCTGATGCCTCATTTTAACCCTGTTAGAATCAGGGTCTAAACATACATATACACATATACATAAATATAAGTCTGTTCCCTTTATGAAGTTAGTATTGAATATTGGGTTCATGTGTTGTCAGCGCGGGACCCCTATTATATATGAAGTTCTCTCTCTTTTTGCTTAATCATTAATAGATGAAATTGGCCTTTCACTTAATCATTAATAATAATGGGTCATCGCTTAGACCCCTTATTTCATTAGGGATTTACAAACGGTGATCCAGTAACAATTTGTTTTATAAAATGATTAGAGACATCTGGCCACTGCACTCCAGGCTAGGCGACAGAGTGAGACTCCTCAAGATAAAATTAAATAAAATGATTAGAGACAAATAGTTTGAAGGAATGGTACCAATAGTACTTTGAGGCTAAGTGAAATCTCAGCTATAAATCTTGAGTTGAAACAAATTATTTTTAGAATGTTGGCCATTTTGCTTAGCAGTTTATTAAAAACATTAACCAATGAGAGAGAAGATCTATTGAGCTGATGTATGTGGTCTCCTCTTAAATCTTCATTAACTTGATGAATTATGTTCTTTGAATCCTTTAGGCTGTAAGTTCAGTGGAACAAAATATAATTGTAACCACCGAGGAAGAGAAATGGATTCACATACAAACTTTTCTGCAGAGTATGTCATCCACAGACAAAGTCATAGTCTTTGTTTCTCGAAAAGCTGTGTAGGTATTTTTTCTTGGATGTCCATTAGAATTAATTAAGTTGATTTGTCTAGGATCATTTCTATTTATATACTAATTTCAAATGGGGATGATATGTCTGTTACATTCAGATTTTTTCTAATAGATGTAAAACTGGTGGTATTAGAATAAGCACCTAAGTATGCTGTCTTTATCATTTGCTTCAGCGCGGATCACTTATCAAGTGAACTAATACTTGGAAATATGTCAATAGAGTCTCTGCATGGAGATAGAGAACAGAGAGATCGGGAAAAAGCATTAGAAAACTTTAAAACAGGTATGTTATGTAATTTCATACAGTTTACAATAAGTGCAATACCTGGGCTTGGCTGAGTGACAGCATCTTTTCATGAAAGCCATTTATTTCTAAGATCTGTCTTCACCTTCTGTATCCTAAAACTACACTCTTTAGAGCTCTAAACATTAAACACAAAAGATTTTAAACCTGGATATCAAGGTATTAATATGCAACAGGAAATATATCTGAAGTTACCTGAAAAATGTACCTTTCTGTCATGGTTTGAAGGGTTTGGGAATCATTTGCTGAACCATGGTATCTTGTAACTTGCCAGCAGTTAAAGAAAAATCAGTTAAAGAAAAATCCATTTTAACTTAGTAAGCATTTTAATGTGAGCAGTAAGAAGTAAAACTAATTAAATTAGTTAGGGCAAGTACACTTTTTAGATCTTGGGTTGGTTTATACCAGAATGGTTCAATGTTCATTTGGCTTTACTTTTTAGGCAAAGTGAGAATACTAATTGCAACTGATCTAGCCTCTAGAGGGCTTGATGTCCACGATATTACACATGTCTATAATTTTGACTTTCCACGGAACATTGAAGAATATGTACACCGAATAGGGCGTACGGGAAGAGCAGGGTAAGTAAGCTTAGTCCACTCATGAAAGGCGAATTCTGGATTCTCATTACTCCCCTCACCAACTTCCTGCCCAGAAACATTTTATTCTATTGCCTAAATTTTTTCATTTACTTCCTAGACCCTGCTTGGCTACTTTATTTATCCCTGTTCATTTGGCTTGTTCCAGACTGAATGAGATTCCGTCCATGATTAGTTTCATACATCTGGTTCTATTTGTTTTATATCTAGTGTCACCACTAGTACCCAGTGGTTACTCTGAAGGTTATTGACAAATTGGCGTGGATATGAGAAGATCTTTTTCCTCTTAAGAGAGCTACCATCATATACCACAGCAGATTCAGATTCCAAATCTGTTTGACCCTAAATCTTAATACATTCTAGCTTCTGTGAAAAAGTTTTCATTTGTCATATTCTGGATTAACTGAATCATGAATACATATTATAAATGAGATGACATGAGTTTTTTTCCCCACACTAAAGGAGGACTGGTGTTTCCATTACAACTATGACTAGAAAAGATTGGAGGTTTGCCCCTGAATTGGTTAATATTCTGCAAAGAGCAAATCAGGTGAGACTGTGTGTGCAATTCATTAGAAATCTACCTCTTCTCAGTTTCTCAGTCAGTTATGCCAGGTACTATGGTTTGCTATTTATCAGGAAAGTTCAAATAAGTTTTTCAGCATGTTTTGGGGGCTTCAGCATGGCAATAAGAAGCTATGGAAGTATATGACTGAGAAACTTCACCTCATGGGGATGAGGGATAAAAGCCCCACGGAGGAAGAAACCGGTAGAGTGGAGGTGGGGAGAGTTGCAGAAGATGGGGTAAATGATCCAGCAGGGGACACATTCAGGCCCAGAGGCAAGAAGGAATATGTAGAAAGCATGTCCGTAAAGGCACATTAAGGGCACTTGGAAGCAGCTGAAGCAGCAAATTCTGTAGCCTGCAGATGGATGGAGGGTTTAATCAAGATACCTGTTTCATGTAACCTGCTCTGTGATTATCTGAAATGATTTGGAGGCATTTTATTTAGCATTGTAGAAAACGCAGAATCCTAAGAACACATTCAATAATTTCAGACTATTCCAGATGAGCTTTTATCAATGGCCGAGAGGTTCAAGGCGCGTCAACAGAGAAGAGAAATGGAAAGACCTCAAGGAAGGCCCAAGAAGTTTCATTAATGTCTTCTGTACCAGTGTGGTAGAGGTAAAAGTTCAGTAACACATGGACCTTAAAATGCCTGCTTTCTAAAACGAGGCTCTGTGAATAATTATTGCAATGAGCATTATATTGTATATTGTATTTATTATGTTAAACTAGGTGTTACTCATATTTATTAGTCAATCCTTCTGGGTATACATTGAAACGAATGAAACCAGATCTTTTTGTACTCATGTTTATAGAAGCACTATTCATAATCAAGGGCATACAACCCAAGCATCCATCAGTGAATGAGTAGATAAACACAATGGAATATCATTCAGCCCTAAAAAGGAAGAAAATTCTGTCATAGATGAACCTTGAGGACATTATGGTTAGAGAAATAAGTCAATTACAAGGACATTCTATATGATCTCACTTGTAGGAGGTGCTTAGGATAGTAAAATTCACAGTGCCAGAATGTGGAATGGTGGTTAGCAAGGACTTGGGAACTGGGTAGGGGGAATTGTTTGGTGGGTACAGAGTTTTTCATGGTATGAAAGTTTTGGCCGGGGGTGGTGGCTCACACCTGTAATCCTAGCACTTTGGGAGGCTGACGGGGGTGGATCACCTGAGGTCAGGAGTTCAAGACCAGCCTGGCCATCATGGTGAAACCCCATCTTAAAAAAAAAAAAAGATTCGGAGGTCTCACACCTGTAATCCCAGCACTGAGAGGCCAAGGTGGGCAGATCACTTGAGGTCAGGAGTTCGAGACCATCATGGCCAACATGGGTGAAACCCTGTCTCTAATAAAAATAAATTAGCCGGGCATGGTGGCTCACATCTGTAATCCCAACTACATGAGAGGCTGAGGCAGGAGAATCACTTGATTCTGGGAGTTGGAGGTTGCAGTGAGCTGAGATTGTGCCACTGCACTCCAGCCTGGAAAACAGAAATGCTGTCTTCACTACAGAGATGCATATGTAAAAGTGGTTGTGGTAAATTTGGGTATGTTTATTTCATCACAGTTAAGCTTTTTTTTTGAAACGGAGTTTCCCTCCTGTTGCCCACGCTGGAGTGCAATGGTGAGATCTTGGCTCAGCGAAACTTCTGCCTCCTGGGTTCAAGCGATTCTTCTGCCTCAGCCTCCCGAGTAGCTGGGATTACAGGCACGAGCCACCACATCTCGCTAATTTTGTATTTTTAGTAGAGACAGGGTTTCTCCATGTTGGACAGGCTGGTCTCCCAACCTGAGGTGATCCGCCCACCTCGGCCTCCCAAAGTGCTGGGATTACAGGTGTAAGCCACCGTGCCTAGCACAGTTAAGCTTTTTAAAAACAATGTTAGGATCAGTAATTTACATTTTTATCTATTTTTCAGAATTCGAGATTTTTTAGAAATCTAATAAGATGGAAGTATTGGACGTGCCGGCAATATGAACAGACAGGAGTGATTCGAGTGATTCTTATAATAATAGTGTTTGAAAATGTAGAATTAAGTGTTTTATACTTTCTTTAATAAAAGTAGAAGTATTAAACTTGGAAGTTGTTTCCTGGATGTTTATTAAGGACTATAGCATTAGAATGTTTTTCTTTTAATCTTTTAAACTGTCTCCTGTAATTTTGCTGTATGTTGTAAGGTCAGTCTTTCAGATTTTAATGTTCAGATTTTGTCATGGCAGAGAAAAATGTTTTCAAAGAAAGAATCAGAACCTGAAAAAAATACTGTTAACTGTTAAATGTTCATTTCTGTGATAAAAAGACAAGTTGATAATTTGTCTTTCTGTATAGCATTTTAATTTTGTGTTTGCTAAATAGTATATTATTGGGGTATACTTCGTAAATTATCCTTTACCCACTTTGAAATGAAACACTAAATTATTTAATGAGGTCAAAATATGCAATACCAGTTTATCTTTCCATTGTACCCTATGGTTTCATGCTAAAACCCTTGGAAAATCAAATTGCATTTCCATGAACATTTTTTTTTGAGACGGAGTTTCATTCTTGTTGCCCAGGCTGGAGTGCAGTGGCGCAATCTCAGCTCACTGCAACCTCCACTCCCTGGGTTCAAGCGATCCTCCTGCTTTTACATTTAACAAACGATTTTAGGCATCTCATAGGAAAAACATAATAAAGATACATAATAACATAAATATAGGCAGGGCAGAGTGACTCCTCTCCCCTTGGGTATGAGTGGGACCTGTGACTTGGCTTCCAATCAATAGAATGCAGTACAGGCTATGGGGCTGTACACAATTGTGTATGTAATTGTGTTAAACAAGTCTGTGGCACCCTTCTTGCTGGAGTAACTCCCTTGCTGGCTTTGAAGAATTGGGCTACTGTTGTGGGCTGCCTATGTTGGGAAGCTCACATGGTAAGGAACTGAAGGCAGCTTCTAGGAACTGAGGGCAATCTCTGGCTGATAGCAAGAAACTGAAGCCCTCGGTCCTACAAATGTAAGGAACTAAATTCTGCGGCCAACAAAAACGGATCCCTCTCCAGTTAAGCTTCAGATGAGGCTACAGCGCTGGCTGACATCTTTCTCTTTTCTTTTTTGTGACAGTTGTTTCCCTCTTGTTGCCTAGGCTAGAGTGCAGTGGCGCAACCTCGGCCTCCCAGGTTCAAGTGATTCTCCTGCCTTAGCCACCTGACTAGCTGGTACAGGCATGTACCACCACACCCGGCTAATTTTGTATTTTTAGTAGAGACAGGAGACAAGTTTTCTCCATGTTGGTCAGGCTGGTCTCAAACTCTTGACCTCAGGTGATCCGCCTTCCTTGGCCTCCCAAAGTGCTGGAATTACAGGCATGAGCCACCACGCCTGGCCTTGACATCTTAATTATAGCCTTAAGAGACTCTGAGCACAGCCATGTCCAGAAATTTGGCCCATTGAAAATGTGAGATAATAAATATGTGTTGGTTTAAGCCACTGAGATAGTGGTTAATTGTTACACTGGAAACTAATGGTCTCCAGCCCCTCTACCTCTATCACCATCCAGGCACTAAGCCTGTTGTCCTATCCTAACCATAGAGTGGGTAATCATAATTTCTTTCGCATTAAAAATTTTTTAAATTTTCTTTTCTATAACTTGATCAAGACAGTTGCAGGTGGGAAAAAAAATTTCTTTTCGAGTCAGATAACAGTCCATAACTTCAATAAGATTATAGTCAGTAGTTATGACTTTGTCGATACTTACAGCTGAGCAATGTTCTCAAATCAGACTTTTCTTCCACACATCCTTTCTTTATGGAGTTACAAGTTGCTTAGATTATTTTATTTAGATAGTGCTCTATTTATAATTAATTGTCCCCAAAACTCTTCAGATGTCTAATGTTTCTCTTGGTATGTTCAAACATAGTAGGTTGTTAAACAATATGTATAAAGCAAAAACCATAAAAATTCAACTCCAGTTTATTCTCAAAGGTTTGAATGAGAAAAAAAAAAACTCCATTAAAATTTTAAAATGTTTACAATAAAAAACACAGAAAACCTTGTTTAGTGAAAGACACCAAAAAAGCTGAAGACAATCCACACAACAGAAGTTGTTACACATACAACAAATAAGTACACAGACAACAAGATAAGTACTCCAAATACATTAAAAACTTCTAAGCCAGGCACAGTGGCTCATGCCTGTAGTACCAGCACTTTGGGAGGCCAAGGCAGGCAGATCAGGAGGTAAGGAGTTCTAGACCATCCTGGCTGACAAGGTGAAACCCCGTCTCTACTACAAATACAAAAAAATTAGCTGGGCATGCTGGCGGTCGCCTCTAATCCCAGCTACTTGGGAGGCTATGGTAGGAGAATCGTTTGAACCTGGGAGATAGAAGTTTCAGTGAGCAGAGATGCACTCCAGCCTGGGTAACAGAGCGAGACTCTGTCTCAAAACAAAACTTATACAAAACAATGAGAAGACAAGAAAATGTGCAAAATATATGAACGGGAAAAATTTAACAAATAGCAGTTGCATCTAGGCTGAATGCCACGTAAAAATAAAGTTACTCAAAGTGCCGGGCACGGTGGCTCACGTCTGTAATCCCAGCACTTTGGGAGGCTGAGGTCGGCGGATCACCTGAGGTCAGAAGTTTGAGACCAGCCTGACCAATATGGTGAAACCCCACCTTAAAAAAAAAGAGTTACTCAAAGTAAAAATAAATAACAGAAAATGTTAGGTTTTATATTTAGTCACATATATTAAAGTACCTTACATTTTTTTGTAAGATTGTATATTTCCTGAGACATACAGAGACAATGTAGAACTTTTTTCATTTCCTTCCTTCTTATCCGAACGTATAACACAGGGCATTGCTTCCATCAAAATATACTTGTATGTTGAACAACACCTACTAGTTTTACGGAAACTGATCATTTCTAATATTGTCTTTCAATCTCAAAATTCACCAAAAACTGGAAACTCATTGTTTCTTTCATATTCAATTTGCTTTGACAGAAATTCTTTACTTTTTTTGTCAATTAAGTTGCTAGAGAATAGATTGAATGCAGGAATAAAATAATTTTCAAGTTTTTCTGTCCTGAGGCACTGAAGAAAGTATGTCAGGCAGTTATCAAAGCAGAGCTCCAGGTCTTTAGGGTCCCACTGACTGTCTTGAGGGTTCTCGGTACATACGTGAAAGAAAGCAGTTTTCACATGATAAGAACAGAATTTATCCATATGTTTTTCACTTTTAAACTTTTCTTTCAGCCGTTCTAAAAGGTATTTCATCAGTTTTAAACAATCTTTCCTGTTGAATAAAAAAAGAACACTTATTTTTACTTATTTACATTTAACAAAAGATTTTAGGCATCTCATAGGAAAAACATAAACAATAAAGATACGTAATAACATAAATATAGGCCGCAGAGTGACTCATGCCTGTGATCCCAGCACTTTGGAGGCCAAGGCAGGCAGATCACCTAAGGTCAGCAGTTTGAGACCAGCCTGACCAACATTGTGAAACTCTGTCTCTACCAAAAATACAAAATTAGCCAGGTGTGGTGACGCATGCCTGTAATCCCAGCTACTCAGGAGGCTGAGGCAGAATTGCTTGAGGTCAGGAGGTAGAGGCTGCAGTTAGCCAAGATCATGCCATTGCACTCCAGCCTGGGCAACAAGACCAAAACTCTGTCTCAGAAAAATAAAATAGAAACATAATTACAGTCACACTAAAATCTGATTATGTTTTCAAATATATGGTTTGAAGTTTCAAAAATGTCAGGCCTCCATGTGCAAGCCCCAACCCAGAAAATCTGAAGTTCTGTCTGCCTGGGCTAATCACATCCCCCGCTAACACCCCAACCCCCCCACCCCAGTTTGCCATTATCCCTGATCGCCCAGCTGAGCTTCTCCTAGACATTAAGCTTCTCATCCCACCCTGCCATCTTAACTGTGATGATGATAGTGTGAATACTCCTCCCCCAGCCCTGCCATCTTAACTGTTGTTGCTCTATAAATATCCCTCTGCCCCATCCTACCATCTTAACTACTCTTAACGCCTAATCCCACGCCATTGTAACTAAACTTATGCTAATGTATACTCCTTGCCCCTACCCCCACCACTGTATCTGATCTTACTCTGTAACACCCCTGCCCCCTCCCCAAAAGATTTGCCCCAACCTATAAAACCCACTCCTCTCCCACGGCCCTTCGCTAACACCCTTTTCGGCCTCAGCCCACCTGTACCCAGGTGAATAAACAGCCATGTTGTTCACACAAAGCCTATTTGCGGGGGGAGGGGGTTCTCTTCATTCAGAGCAGGAGCTTTAACAAAAAACACATTTTTTGCCCTCTTTCCCATTCTTAGCTTAAATATTTTATTCTCTCAATTTCTTCAACTCTATAAAGCTAACAGATATGCTTTTTTTTTTTTTTTTTGAGATAGAGTCTTGGTCTGTCATCCAGTCTGGAGTGCAGTGGGACGATCTCGGCTCACTGCAACCTCCGCCTCTTGGGTTCAAGGAATTCTCCTGCCTCAGCCTCCTGAGTAGGTGGGATTACAGGCATGTGCCACCGTTCCCAGCTAAATTTTTTCGTATTTTTCGTAGAGATGGGGTTTCACCATGTTCGCCAGGATGGTCTGGAGCTCCTGATCCGCCTGCCTCGGCCTCCCAGAGTGCTAGGATTACAGGCGTGAGCCACTGTAGGTCAAGATGGCCAGGGGGAGACCTATGTTAATTCTAGCTAAATAATTATAAGCTTGCTTGGCTCAGAGCACACTTAAGTTGATACACCGAACTAAACTATATTACTGGTGCAGTTAATGAGAAATCAGGCGGCAACAGGAGGCCTAAGGTAAAGACCATGGAGAGCGCAGTAACACCAGGGAACACCTCGGGGTGGTTGCAGAGCAGGCAGCACTGCTCTGGTCCCACGAATGCCTTCTCAACATGGAGACTGCCGGAGGGCCTCGTAAAGAGGGCTTATGCAAAGATCTCTGAGAAGGGAGGCAGCCTCTTCTCTCAAGATCCGGGAGGGTCTTTACAGATGGGAGCTGGCAAGGAGAAAAGCCTTGCAGGGCAGCGATCACAGAACGCCTCAGGCTCTGCCTAGGGTCTCGGAATATGGAGTGATTTTAATTGCTCTATGTCCTCAGTGCTCCAGAGATAAAAGCCCCTTCATGCTTTGGGTGTGGTCTGACCAGGTGGCTCCTCATCTGCCATACTTCTGATGCAGCCACACCCTGATAACAATCAGTGATAAACTCAGAATACTAGTTTAGCATGTCTTAGAGGGATCTTAATTGCTGTTAAATGCTCAGAGCACTAGTTTAGCATGTCTTGGATCTCAGGTGCTCTCCCACCCGCTATCTTACCTACCCCTTCACCCTTCCCTTCCACACCCATAAGATCAATGAGACTGTGCATATAATAAAAGTGTATGGAGCCCAGAGCTCGGGGCCAATGCTGTTCCCATGCTTCCGTTGGTCCCCTGACTCATGCTGTAACTTCCACTCTTGTATTTCTGTCTTTATTTCCTTTCCTCAATTCCTCGTCACCGCCGGGACTAAGGACACCCACATATAGGAATGGGGCTGGTACCCAACACCTACCGTGCCCAGCTATTTATTTATTTATTTATTTTAAGCAGGGTCTTGCTCTGTCACCCAGCCTGGGGTGCAGAGATGCAATCTCGGCTCACTGCAAACTCTGTCCTCTCCACATTCCCTCAAGCAGTCCTCCCGCCTCAGCCTCCTAAGTAGATATTTATACTATTCATCCAGTTATTCAGTACCTACAAAAATCCTGTTTTAATTTTTATGACTACTTTGTCAAACTGAAAATATTTACATTATTATTTTTTTCTTTTTTAAAATCCACTGATTGTATCACATAATTATTTATATTATTAGGGGTACCATAGATAATCTGCTATTTCATCTAGTTACTTTGTAGTTGACAAAATTTATTATGTATGAAACTATTTAGCCTTATCAACAATATTTCCTTTTTTTTTTTGAATGAAAGAGAGAAAGAAAGAGGAAGAGATTTTAGAAAAAGAAAAGGAGAAAGAAACAGCAAAAGAAAGAAAAAAATGAAAGGGAGAAAGAGGAAGAGATTTTAGAAAGAGAGAAAAGGAGAAAGAAACAGCAAAAGAAAGAAAAAAAAAGAATGAAAGAGAGAAAGAAAGAGGAAGAGAAAGAGGGAGAGAGAATGGGATTCTTGTTTTATTGCCCAGGCTAGAATACAGTCTAAAAATGGGTATTAAAAA